>OOFC01031877.1:15780-30651 GCA_900323345.1 Pseudochromis fuscus | reverse complement strand
TCTTCTTTACAAACACAATCATGTTACCCTGTTGGGCTTTACCCCCTCCTCCCTTCCTCACACACACACACACACACACACACACACACACACACACACCGACACACCGTCAGACGCCGGGTGAATATAGATGCTTGTTTACTGTTTCTGGAAACAATTTAGCATCTGTTCACGAGTTAGCGGTTTCAGAGTGAAGCCATAAAAGCAGACAAACTGTTCTGTCCTGCGATGATGTGAATAAGTGCGACAACCTCAGGTAGACGACACCAAACCGCCAACGCACCGGCCGACCGCCGTTATTGATCTTCCTCTGGGGGACCGAAGCTTTAACAGCGGAGAGAAAAGTGCAAATTAATGTCTGCAAAAAAACAACAGGGACTGTTGGCGGCCACGAGTGTTTGATGTGTGAAGCCCTGTTTACATCAGCGGGGCTTAATGGGGAATCATATTCATGTTTGGAGAACACACATTTTTACAAATTTCCTGTTCTGGTTGTTAGGCATCTGCTACCACAGACATGATGCTACATGAAGCTGTGTTCAACATTAACACAATGAAACACATTAAAGGTTCAAGTTGAGCATCACTGATGGAACCACTTCACAGTACATCCTGTCATTACGATAACTTAAAGGGAACCAAAATATGACCCGTAGTAAAAGTATTAATTCAGTTGTAATTTTATTACCTGACGTGTTATGTGACAAAGAACAAGTTGAAAATCTGCATGGAAAATCGCTGACTGTACGCAAACAAGGACGAAATGTCAGCTCCATAAAGACAAAGGTAAAATATCTGCATCGCCCCCTGGTGGCTGTTTGCACTTTGTGGTAAAATTAGCCCCGCCCCCTCCATGTTAGCATGGGACATGAGTCAAACTAAACAAAAATTAAAAAATATATACCTCAAATTAATTTTTTCAAAATAGATTTTCTGTCATCTCAAGTACTTTTTTTAACTTACTTTTTGATGCTGATGTTACATGTTGCCAAATGTTAAATGTGCAACAAATCTATAGGAAAAAGCAGCACAGTCATGTCTTTACTTTTCTTCACATCCATCAGATGTTCTTAACTGCAATTTCAGTTCATATTTACCGTATTTTCCGGACTATTGAGCGCACCTGTCTATAAGCCGCTATTGAATTTATTCGGACAGTTTCATGTGGTCCACTCTGACCGGGTTTGATGTGACGACGCTAAATGTATCGGCGGTACGGAGCTTGCTAGCTTGAAAAAAGCCAACGAGCTTCGTGAAGCAGATACATGAGAAACACCGGTGTTTAAGCCGCAGGGTCAAAGCGTCGGAAAAAAGTAGCGGCTTATAGTCCAGAAAATAGGGTAGTTCAAATTACAGCCTAATGCTAGCATGCTAGCATTCACATTTCATTTGAAGTATAGCCTCACAGAGCTGCTAGCATGGCTATAGAGCCTCTTACTCCATTAATAAAGTCAAAGACCATCCAGGGTAGGTAGTATGGTGGAGTAAAGGCAGAAAAAGCCAAAGTAAATGAACAGTGACAGCTTTTAATTTTAATGGTGATTGGTTTTGTTGTGTAATTGCTTCGTTTGAATGATTCGTGCCGTCACACAATGACAGACATTAATTTAAAAAACACTGGGTGAAGAACGCAGCTGACAGCTCTCGTTAAAATGTTTGAACGGTCAGTCCAGCGGTGCAATTAAAAACGCCCGAAATCAGCCAAACAAACAAAGGAGGTGAACAATCTGACTTGTTAAGCAGCCTCAGTTTTCCTGGTCGCTGACGTCGAACGGTGCACACGCCCGACGCTCTGTGCACACATGTAAGTAAAGTGCCGATCAAACAGCGGCACAGCTGTGTTTGAGAAGCATCTCGACAGATTCTCAGTGTGTAAACCTTCCAGCGGCACAGATAAACACTTCACAACACATGAATACATGTATGAACTGCTGTGGGTTTTTTTTTTCCTCCACTGGTGTGAAACAGTGAAGAGAGCTGCTGAAATGACTGACAGCGTTCCCACACCGAGAATCATTTCCCTGCACATAATGAGCAGGAGTAATCCCACAGCGACCGAAATATCTTTTAAGCCCGAACAGAAATGTGCTGAGGAAAATATCATTCACAGTTTTTTATGCTTTTATCCACTGACACTCAAACTGAATCTGGCAGCAGGAAAACAGGTTAGGTAAGACCTTAAAATACATTACTGAAGGACCAATCAACAATCAATCCCTACAGCACTCACAAAACGTATTTGCTTCTCAGATATTCAAGCTCCGTCTGGAATTAGATGCTTTCACTTGCAGTTTATCCACGTTTCTAAAAGGACAAAATATTCATGACTCCACACAGGACTGGGAAAAGGCTCAGAATCAGACACTGTATGTAAATCATTCACCGTGATGTCACCCGTTGGTTGGTTAACTCCCATGTTGGCTTTTTGAAGCCAGAAGTGACCATATTTGGACCTGAAGGGAGGAGTTAGGAAGCAGGTCTGACCCTTGAACCTGAGGACACTGTCCAATGTGTACGACGCTGGAGTTCACAGTGAATGAGCCTCCAAACCACCTGTAAATCCTGAGACACCAGAGCTGCCAATCAACTGGTCATGCCCCTAAATCTTCCTCTTTCTGAAGCTGAACAGCTACTTAAAAACCAACATGGCCACGTTCAAATATCAAACTCCTGGCTTCAAAGTCAGTGCTTCTTCACTGGGACAGCTCTGACTGTATGAAGCTCTTCATCAGACAAATTGACCGAACCGAAGCGACCAGACCGAATCATTTGCATAGAAAAGTCCTCCAACGACATGTCTGGCATTGGCAGTGGTGAGGAGGAGGAGGAGGAGGAGGAGGAGGAGGAAGCTGCTGGCAGAGCCATCGACTGGACGCCTGGCAGCAGAGACACAGGAAGCTTTCCAGAACAAAACACCACCGGCAAGAAAAGGAGAAAATCTCTTTCTACTAATCAATCGGAGGAGGGAGGACGGCGGCGTCTCAGCGGAAAGAAACCAACATGGCCACGTTCAAATACCAGAGTTCTCATCGTCTTAGCTTCATCCGTTTTATACACAGTCTATACCTTCACTGTATTTTGCCCACACCACCTGAGCTGCCCCCCAACTACTGAAACTATTTCAGCAGCTTGTATCCATGTTCTCAATGTGTTCACCACCCAGAGCTCCTGGAGACTGGTGAGGCCAGGTAGATTAACTGGTTTGAGATCTTTGCTTTGAGGCTGAACTTCACCATGATAGTCTTGTTCAGAGTCTTTATTTCTGCAGATGTGACAATCAATATCTCCTCTATACCTTTATCTTGTGAGTATGACCCAGAGATACCTGAACTCCCTCAACTTTCTCTGAAATCTTTTTCTTGACCTCCACCATTTCTTGGTAGACCACCTCCACCTCCCCCCACCAGCCAAAGCTACAACCTTTGATAAATGCTTCATTTTTCAGTGTTAAACGAGGGTTTGGAGTTGAAATGAAACCGTTACCAACACATTTAAACCTTCACGTACCACGTGGTACAAAGTAAACTCGATGGTCCGGGTCACGCTGGTCCCGTGGAAGAGACTTTAAAAGAGTTTTATTAGAAACACTCCCAAGTCCGACGGGGGATTTTTGACCTTCATCTCTTTCCATCATTCTGACAGCTGATTCTCATCAAACTGCTTCACACCACACACTCTCACATCTCTCTTATCCGAGCGCTCAGCTCTCCAACATCCCAGCAGTCAACACACAGTGTGTCACTTCCAACACTATCCGCTCAGCCTTTAATGAAACACACCGGCTTTTAAAAAAAGAAGTTTCTGCAGGTCATCAAATAAAGTTCAACAGTTCACAGAGAAGAACTTAAACTTCAAATACTTTTACAGCAGCAGGTTACATCACATGTATCCATCATATCTTTTATGTCATTGTTACCTAGTTTCACTTTAGAAAGTTCGTCTTTAGGTTTTTTTTTTGGCGATCTGTGGCAGCTGCGAGGATGATAACATGGGTTGGTTAGTTAGTTAACAGCCATATAAATTGTTTTAAATATTCAACATGCCCAGAGGATGAATCCTGATGACTCCTGGGGATCCTCCCATGATTCCTCTAGCGCCACCAGCAAACTGACATTTTGAGTCAAACGTCATGATCACCGTTGGATTGTCACAATCAGATCAACACTTGTCAGATGCAGTGTTTAATCTCACTTCTTTTCACTGAGTGGTGTTTCTTTGCTGTCGGCACCACTGACAAACAAAATGATTTGTTTTTATCTAAATATGACAGAAGGATCTGATCTGCTGCTGCTCCAGCTTTGATCTCCAAAACCACCAAGACAAATTTGGGAACATCAGGTAAATAGTTAAACTTTAAGAGTCCTCGGGTTCAAGGGTCGGACCCGCCTCCTCACGCCTCCCTTCATATCCAAATATGGTCACTTAGAGCTCCAAAGAAACCCAACATGGTGTTGCTTCATCCGCTCTATTCACAGTCTGTAGGTCAGTCTCCACAGGCCTCCATGGAAGAGGAGGATGAACTACTTTACTACTTTAGAGCAAAAATAAACATCTTTACAGCTTAGTAAAGAAACTGTGGATATTTTCTCTTTTCTTAACAACCACAGGGGTTTATTATGATTATGATTATTATGATCTTTGTAGATCTCACTCTTACTCCTTTTCCACCAAACAGGAACCGGTGATAGCTCCATGCTGGTGCTAGAGCTGGTGGTCAGTTGGTTCAGATCCTGTTTCTCCTATGAACCGGTTTGCTTTTCCACTGGCAAGGAGCCAAGTTGGGGCCACGACATTGCATCACCCTAAAAGGTCAGTATGTCACTGCATAGGTATTCGGTTCCCCAGCAACCGGCCGCTAACAAGCTTGCCGATGTTAACATTGTTAATGCTCTTAACTACTGTTACCCCGTCACTATCAGTCCATAAAAAAATATTTTTTTCAGCGGATATTCTAGTTACAACATGACTGAGTTAACAAAGCAGTGTTGCATTGTGGTATTTATTCAGTTTTGGGAAATCACGATGTCCTTCCTGATCACACATGACGGAGCAGCACCCTCACTGTAATAATGTTTAAATGGAGGAGCTGATCGTGTGCATACAAGTGCTGTTCCTGGTTTTAAAGTCTACACTGAGATCCAGAGACAAAACATCCATTAGTGGCCATTGTATGTTAAGTCTTCTACTATCGGTAGTGGTTCTTCCCTCTGGTACAAACACCAAGAGAGCATTGATGAAATGACAAATTCTTCATAACACCACAAACAACAAGGTGACATCACCTGATATATGCAGTACAGGCTACAGGAGTTATACCACAACATGGTATGTAAGGATTTTTTTTTTCTTTGTTGTGGGATTAATGCAATGACCTGTGGCCTCTTTGAGAGACAGGTGGGTACCCAGTCATTCATTACTTCTTGTCCAAATATTATCGCTTCTGGCTACAAAAAAAAAATTGTTACGAACAAATACTGAAACTTTTCATCCATAAAACCAGAGGGTAGTGTCACTGTGGCTTCATCCACCTTTTAGGTAACACTTGAGATGATGCTAATGTGCAACTACAAACACTATCATTGTTTACTGAGCGTTAATCTGAAAACACTCAATTAAATATGAACAAAATTCTAAAATAAAATGTGAAAAGTTGTTATTTCAGCAACTTGTTTGAGTTTCTAAAAAGGAACAAAAAAAAACTGTTCAGATTTAGTTTCTATATCTCGACGCTCGGCCAGACCAAGTGAATAAATCCATCAAATTGTTTGCACCTCGTACTTTTTAAAATCTGGTTCATGACAAAATGCTGAAGAAAAATGAATAAACAGTTTTTTCTGAGACTGCAGCGTCTCACCAGCAGCAGAGTGTCACCACACCAACTCATACAGTCCTGTTTGGGAGGAAATGTTGCGGAGACGACGTCTTTCCATCGACAACACAATGCAGCTCGTCCTGTGTTGTCCCGACCAATTTGTCGCCTTCGCCGTTATCGCGTGGCGAGCGAGGAGTGAATAAACACATTTTTTTCTCTCCTCTCCTGGGTGGCGGGATGGGAAGTTATTCAGCCTCAGATACACTAGTGATGAGTGCATCCAGGGAGTTTTCTTAGATATGAAAATTAACATAACCCCCTAGTTCAGGTGGATGCTGGAGGGAAGCTCTCAATGTGAAACAACGGCGGCGGTAAAATACCAAAGGAGACTGTGGACATAAAAAAAAAAAAAGACGACGACGACTACACGACTCAGTTTAAACCGAGCCTTCAGCAGGAACTGGAACAATGACACCGGAGACGCGTGAGGGATTAATTAAAAACAACGAGACGAACTAATCAGCTTACAGCGACTGACGGACGCGCCGTGATTCGCTTTGACAGGTGGAATAAAAAGTTGGTGAATTTTTATTTCCCAGCGGCGGAAACAAAACAGGAGCTGAGGATCTGAGCTGCTGCTGACGGAGAGGACGAAGCTCCGAGGTCAAAGAAACAAATGAAAAACTGCAGCATCATGAAAACTCAAACTAAAACAAGCCAACACAACTGCAGAGGAATAATTATTACCTTTATGTTTTATTAAGGATCGTCTACCTGCCTCAGACTCCCTCTAACGTCAGGATCAGAAGACCCCACAGCCAACATCTTTTGTAACTTTTAGAAACTTCACACTTGACTTTCTTCTTCACTTTTTCTCCTCGTTACACATCGAATTTTATCACTTTGTGAGTCAAACAGACAATGAACGTCTTCTTGTAAAGACTGTCTGCAAGTACGCAAGAAATGTCTGTCCATCTTTCCTCTGTCTTCAATTTCAAAACCAGTCTAAAACCCAGTCCAAACCTAGTCCAAATCCAGTCTCAAACTGGTTCAAATCCACAAACAAATCCAGTTTAAATCCATAAACAAACTGAGTGTAAAATCCAGTTTATACCAGTCTAAAACTATCCAAAGAGTATCGTAAAATCACATTAAAAAACAGTTCAACATCTATACTACAACCAGTCCAAGACCAGTCTGAAACCTCATAAACAGAAACTATACTGAACCCAGTCCAAATCCACAAACAAAACCAGTCTAAAACCCAGTTTAATACCAGTCTAAAACCATTCTAAGTCTGTTGTAAAACCATGGAAAAAACGGTCCAGCAATTATAATAAAACCAGTCCAAATGAACAAATCCAATTTAAAACAATCCAAAACCAAAACCATACACAAAATTAGTCAAAAAGCCAGTCTTAAACTGGTCTAAAACCAGTACATCATACAACACCAGTAAAACCTGTACTAAAGCAAAACCAACCACAATTTGAAACCTGTGCAGCACTGTCTGGATAACAGTGTGACACTGGTCCAACCTCAGAGACACTGGTCCACCCACAGAGACACTGGTCCACCCTCAGAGACACTGGTCCACCCACAGAGACACTGGTCCACCCTCAGAGACACTGGTCCACCCACAGAGACACTGGTCCACCCACAGAGACACTGGTCCACCCACAGAGACACTGGTCCACCCTCAGAGACACTGGTCCACACACAGGGACACTGGTCCACCCTCAGAGACACTGGTCCACCCTCAGAGACACTGGTCCACACACAGAGACACTGGTCCACCCACAGAGACACTGGTCCACCCTCAGAGACACTGGTCCACACACAGAGACACTGGTCCCCCCACAGAGACACTGGTCCACCCTCAGAGACACTGGTCCACACACAGAGACACTGGTCCACCCTCAGAGACACTGGTCCACCCACAGAGACACTGGTCCAGGACAACAGTACAGTACTTTACACAGTGTGTAAACAGCAGGATTTGATTGTTGGACTGACTCAGGCTCATTACACTGAACTCACTTGTTCATTATCTGACATGAACCCTGGGGTTATCAGGACCTGGGTTTAGACTTAGACTTAGACTTAGACAGACTTTATTGATCCACAAGGGAAATTCTGTAAACAAGGGAAATTCTGGGTTTCTCCCCGTCCTGGATTTAGTGTATTCAGTAGACTGAGAATCAGTCGGACCTGCTGAGCAGTTCAACTCTGTTAAACTACATTTAACCCGTCGGACCTGCAGCTGCCTCCAGGTGAAGAGTCGTCTGCTGCAGCTTTAACAGACTGAGCTGCTGCTCCCACACAGCAGCATCATTTCAGATAAGCTGCTTCTTTCTATCTCTGCTGAGCTCTGGTTTACTGCCACGCCCTTCCTATCTACTGAGACATCTACTGCGACGTGATGAGAAAAAGCAGCCATCTTGGGCTCTCAGGTAGCCTCCTCCTCCTCCTCCTCCTTCTCCTCCTCCTCCAAGATAATAAAACCAACTGGATCTGGGACTCTGCTGAAAACATGTTTTTCCTTCTTTTCACTCTGCCTCCTTTTCAGAGCCTTCGTCCTTTTGCTGCTTTAATACAACCACAGGTGCTTTTCACTGGATTTCATTGTGGAGATGCAGACGGCAGATTTTTGTGAACAGAAATACGGCGCGGACATGAGTATGCAGACTTTTAAATCATATCCTAGACGCCAAAATACCAAATAAGTGAATTCTGGGAAATGTTTATAAAAAGACGCAGAGGACATTTTAAAAGTTGAAGTGATGCAACGAGTGAATACAGAAAACACAATCACTACTTTGCACAGAGAGAAAGAAACTACACATTATTCTTTGTGGTTTTCTATTGAATCAAAGCTTTGAATTAAAACAGGGTTTTATTTTGAAAGACTCTTCAATGAGTTCTTGTTTGCAATTTTAAGATGTTAAAGTCAGGATTAGTGAAGCCGGAGTGTCCTCGGGTTCAAGGGTCACACTCGCCTGTTCGCTCCTCCCTTCACATCCAAGTTTGGCTCCAAAAAAACCAACATGGCGACTTTCAAATACCTAATTCACGGCTTCAAAGTACAAGTCATAAGAAGTTAAATAGTGAGTCTGCAACAAAGCTTTGGATTCATTTGTCAGTTTTTAAAAAGACAGAATCTGCCAACAAAACACTTAAAGGTCGAGGAGCCGAACATTCAGCTCGATCTCAGCTTTCTTTGTGGCAGGAAAATGGTCAAAACAGCTTTTGTCCTGTCAGATCGAATCTTCGATATTTGTCCCACTTCAGAAAAAAAAACTCCACAATCTTAAAATATGTTGGAGCCAGACAGAAAGAAAAAGGTCAAAGTCCGAGAGGCTTGATATAAAAACCCTCCTGACTGGTGCGCCTCACGGTCCTATCAGGACGACAGCATCTTTAAACTTCTCAGTCGGGGCTGTAAACAACACGTACACCTCAAACACCGAGCTCGATGGGATTAACAGAGGTCACCAGGTCCAGTCTGAAGAGAATTACAGATTTGTGGATGA
Organism: Pseudochromis fuscus; assembly: GCA_900323345.1. NCBI lineage: Eukaryota > Metazoa > Chordata > Actinopteri > Pseudochromidae > Pseudochromis > Pseudochromis fuscus. The sequence continues at coordinate 21,306 of OOFC01031877.1, read as the reverse complement.
GTGAGCATCCATTTCAAATACAGACTAATGGATTCATACTTGCCCACAACTGAATTAAAAACAACATTTTTCAGTGTTGAGGAAGCTGGTTGAGAGTTTTTATAAGATGATGTTGGGTCGTGTGTGTGTCGGAAACAGATGATTGTGGACAGAACTTTGTTTGCTTGACAAGATACATCTAGATAAGTCTTTTATAATCAGTACAGGATCATCAGTATAGACTGTATACAGTACAGAGATGGAGGGAGCACCCAGTTTTCTAAAGTAAAGCTAATGCAGAAATACAAAAAAGTGCAATACCACCAACAGCCACTAGATGCTGAGTCCAAAAACCAGTGGCTCCAACTGACTTCAGTTCAAAACTTTGTATCTAAGATGTTTCAGGAAATTAAAGTTGTAAATGTAGGAGGAAAAATCGAAAATATCCCCCGAGATTAAAGAGGTTTTGATATGAAAAAACTTAAATATTCTCTTAGATTAAAGGTTTTTGAGAAAAAAATCAACAAATCTACCGTTTTTTCCGGACTATAAGCTGCTACTTTTTTCCGACGCTTTGAACCCTGTGGCTTAAACACCGGTGTGGCTCATGTATCGGCGGCACGAAGCTCGTTAGCTTTTTTCAAGCTAGCAAGCTCCGTGCCGCCGATACATTTAGCCTCGTCACATCAGACCCGGTCAGAGTGGATGACATCAAACTGTTCGAATAAATTCAATAGCGGCTTATAGACAGGTGCTCAATAATCTGGAAAATACTGTAATAGGAAAAACTTGAATTCTCGCATATTATCAAGTCAGAAATTTAAGACTGAAAAACCACAGACTGTATATAAAAGACGGACGAAGCCACAGGGTCTCCAAAAGGTGTAATACCACCAATGGCCACTAGATGCTGGCTGCAATTGACCTCAATTCAACCATTTTTTCCACAAGTCATTCTGATGTCATCAGATAAAGTCAACTCTTAAACCAAGTACTGACGGGAACTAACAAGAGAGATGATCTCTCTCCTGTTTGAACTTCTCTTCATTCTGTAAAATCCAGACTTGAACTTTAAAGTCGTCCTCATTACTTACAAAGCTCCATCACATCTTAAAGACTTTATGGTTCCACAGGATCCAACACAGCACTTGTGGCGACTTAATGCTTCAAAAGAGGAAGATTTAGGGGCGGGGTTAGTTTGATTGACAGCTCTTGTCTCCAATGATTTACAGGTGGTTTGGAGGCTTGTTCCACAGTGAGCTCCAGTCTCATCCACACAGGACAGTCTCCTCAGGATTCAACAAACCAACCAATGACGCCAACATCGTCCACCTGAGATTAAAGGATGATGTTGGTCGACGTCTCAGAAAAACAAACCACTCTCTGACTCATCTGCAGCAGCAACAGATCTTCTTTCAACAGAAAGTCAGTCATTCTCATTCTGAACAGGGAAACCTTCCTCCTCCTCCTCCTCCTCCTCCTCTCCTGTAGATTGCATCTTCATAAATCAAAACTATTTTTGATAAAAAAAAAAAAAAACGACTCGTAGGAGGCCCCCAAACGTTAAAATATTCATGAATGGTGAAAGGAAACGTGCAGGCAGATGGGAAACCTATCAGTAAATAAGACAATTTTCAAATATTCTCTTTGCTGATTGTGGGGGAGTCGAGGAACCTGAAACCTGAATCCTTTATTCCAGCTGGATTTGTATTATTTTTTCCCTCCTCGCTTCACATCTGGAAAGGTTTTTTAACTGTAGCGTGGGCTCGGAGTGAATAGTAAAAAGCTCTCAACACTCCCTGGAGTCTGTCATGTGAATACAGTCGGAGGAAAGAGGAGGCGAGAGGAACGAGGGGAGCAGAGGAAAAGGGAAAGGCGAGGAAAAAAATAAAGAGTAGAAGAAGAAAGGAAGACATGTGGTCCCAGTGTTGGGGATGAGGTAATACTACTGATGAAATCCAGGCAGCGATGACGACAGACATCCAATACGAGGGGCTGGGGGGGGGGTGAAGAGAAAACAGAGGGAAGCAGTGAAGTCAGTGGATGTACATGAGCAGCATTCACATCACATTTTCTTCTAAGTCTGCTTCACTGTGGAGAACACCACACTCACACTGGTCTCCTCAGAAGTAACACAACCAAAAAGCTTCTGCAAAATATAATCTAAAGCAGCGGTCTCCAACCTTTTTAGCACCACAGACCGGTGTAATGTCGGCATTATCTTCACGGACCGGCCTTCAAGGTGTGGCAGATAAATACAGCGAAAATAATATAACACGATCAGCATAAAAAGTTGTCCTCTTACCCTTTGAAAAGAAGCTCTCCAAAGATGTTTGTATTTTAGTCATTTTCGCTAGTTTGCCGGGTTATTTTTTGGCTAACGTATCTGACTTTTTATTACATGACCGAGACAAGCGTATTGACGTGTCAAGAGGCAAAAGTTACGTTGAAGAGAATCCGGTCATTCCTTTCAAAATAAAATGTCTTTAAGACTCTAATAATCAATGCAACGAAAGTTATATTTTTATTTATTCTTTCTGTGCGGCCCATTAACAACTGCCCCACGGTTGGGGAGCACTGATCTAAATTATCCAGACTTAAGGGTCAAACACTATCGTATTTCAGCTGCTTCCATGTTTTTGCGTATGTCTTGGTGAAGCTCGACTCAATGATATATTCCAGTGAAGGACTTCATACAAATATCTCATGATTTATAAAGTGAAGAATAAAACCAACAACGTGGTGTAAAGCGCAAAATTTGAGGTTGACCATTAACAAATAAATAGTTGAGAGAATAGGATGGAAACAGAAAGACCTTTGGTTTGTGGAGTTTGGTGTTTGAATGTGGCCATGTTGGTTGTTTGGAGCCAGAAGTGACCATATTTGGATATGAAGGGAGGAGTGAGGAGGCGGGGCTGACCCCTGAACCTGAGATTAATACCAACTGAAAATCATTGGACGCCGGAGCTGTCAATCAAACTAGAGTCGACTTTATCTAATGACATGAGAATGACTTATGGAAAAATGTATTGACTGAATATTTCAGGATTGAAAATGAGGATTGTTGAATTGAGTTTTTTTGGAGCTTGGCCACCAACCAAACAACAGGTTTGTTTATTGTTGTCACATTTGCTGGATCACTAATATACTGAGAGAAGGCAAAGTCTGGTTTTAGTTTCCAAATGAAAACAGTTCAGAAAATAACAAATAATTGATTCTTTAATAAGGTAACTGTCCAAAAATGAAAACAATATATGGTCATCAATATCTGTTTGGTTTTTTTTTGACATTTGTGTTTTTAAATGTCCTCAGTGTACATACTGTTTCCAGGAAACACCCACAGCCGACTCTGAGGAAGATGATATTCACAGAAAAAGCTCATTGATCCAGTTCAATCCAGTCTAATCCAATACAAGTTATTGATGACCACTTGTAACCAATAAGGATCAGAAATCTATCAATAAAAAAATTCTTCTTTAGTTTAACAAGAGTACAGCGTCCTGAAGGAAGCCGACGTTCACCTTCTGGTAGTTTCCTCCAAACTCAGCAAAACAGACGGAAACAAATCAGAGTCTAGGACGACAGAAGTTCAGGTTTGGGTTGGTGAGTTTTAAATCTGCACCGGTAAACGACCTTCACTGCAGAACCACTGGATTTTAATGAACTGGTTATTCTCTGTTCAGGAACTTTGTCGCTGCAGTGACCGAGGCCTCTGCTCCGTGGGAGAGTTAAACACTGTTTATTTTTCTTTCCTGTCACACGAGCTCTTCCTCACGTCCTCACGTCACACACACGCACACACACACGTGCACAAACGTGCGCGCGCACACACACACACACACACACACTGCCCTTTGTGCCCGAAAACATCCATTTACCACACAAGTTGCAAACCTGTGTGTGTTTGAAAGCTGATGATAAAGAGTGTGTGACTGTGTGTGTGTGTGTGTTATCCCCCTCTCGACTGTTTGGTTTGGCCCAGAACAAACATGGCAGCGTCTCTGGGTTTTTCTGATTTCTCACTTTCACTGTGAATCTTCTTTCTCCTGCAGAACGACTTCATTCTGTCAAAGCTCTGGATAAATAATCAGCTTCATGTCAAACAAAAATGTGTTTTATTACTTTTTTTAATGTAGATTTTTTTATATCATTTCATTAAATAGATTCTTCTCACAGTGTCATCACGAGTTGGTTTAAATATGAGTTCAAGACGCCAGAACCACACGATAACACAACTGCAGGACTTGTTCAGCCAGTCCATCAAAGTAAAAGCTGTGAGTTCATGATTTTTTCCCTAAATAAATAAATAAACTAAACTATTAATAAAATAGCAAATAGACTGAATTTACATCTCTGGTGTGAAATAAAGCAAAGAAAGTAAAATGTGTAATAAATAAATAACATTTATAAAGAATGGAAAAAAAAATGAAAAAAAATACATAAAAGAAAAATAAATAATTTTGTACATAAAAATATTTTTTTCATTTACAAAGTTATCAAATTTTACAGTTTTTCTGTATTAAACAAATATATTATATATATTTTAAAAATACAGAAAAAAAGAATAAAATCCAACCGAAAAAATAAAATTACAGATTTTTTAACAATTAATCTGAACTAGAAAGAACAAAACTGATCAAACGTTTCTCTGCTGCCATGTTTCCTGAAGTTGGACAAACGTCGGATTTTATATGAAATTCTACCAGAATAATAATCTTTAAAAGTAACATGTGTGCAGCACAGTGGTTTTATAAAACCGAACAATGACCAGCTGTCAGATTTAAGTCTTCATCCAGCTGAAAAGTTGGAAACCTGACGAACATCTGTGAGTCTGTAAAACATCCCATAAATCTGGGTTGAATCAGATTCTTCTTTCTAAACTTCTGTAACATCATCGTCCTGCTCAGATAAAACCAAAAACTCTGATTCCCTCTGAAAGTGTCTCTGGATTCATCTGCACTGTGAAGGTGACGGTGAGTCTCTGGAGACCGTCACCGTGTCACATCGGCGTGAGGGAAAAAGTTACGCCAGCGTTTACAGCGTCTCTGTGTTTGGACGACGGCGGGGTTTGAATGGATGGCCATATTTGGGCCGTGAGTTATGACAACTTTCTTCACCGAGGTGTAAATATTAGGACGGGCTGATGAAGGAGGAGGAGAAGCTCCCGTGGGCGAAAAACAAAATTGAACAATGACACAGAATCCAGAGACAAAGACAAAAAAATGAGGATTAGAGCGATGATTCTCAGGGGACAAGTTTAAAATGTCCACAAAGAGACACAAAACAACCATAAAGTGCAGCAAAATGACAACAAAGAGACACAAAACAATCATAAAGTCTAGCAAAATGTCCACAAAGAGACATAAAACAACCTTAAAGAGACACAAAACAACCTCACAGAGACACAAAACAACCATAAAGTGCAGCAAAATGTCCACAAAGAGACATAAAACAACTTCAAAGAGATGTAACCAATTACAAAATGACACAAAACAACTACAGAAAGATACACGATCTGCACAAAGAGAAGCAAAAACCTACAAAGAT
>OOFC01031877.1:0-15449 GCA_900323345.1 Pseudochromis fuscus | reverse complement strand
AGAAGCTCCCGTGGGCGAAAAACAAAATTGAACAATGACACAGAATCCAGAGACAAAGACAAAAAAATGAGGATTAGAGCGATGATTCTCAGGGGACAAGTTTAAAATGTCCACAAAAAGACACAAAACAGCCTCAAAGAGACACAAAACAACCTCAAAGAGACACAAAACAATCTCAAAGAGACGCAAAACAACCATAAAGTGCAGCAAAAGGACAACAAAGAGACACAAAACAATCATAAAGTCTAGCAAAATGTCCACAAAGAGACATAAAACAACCTCAAAGAGACACAAAACAACCTCAAAGAGACACAAAACAACCATAAGGTGCAGCAAAATGACAACAAAGAGACACAAAACAACCATAAAGTGCAGCAAAATGTCCACAAAGAGACATAAAACAACTTCAAAGAGATGTAACCAATTACAAAATGACACAAAACAACTACAGAAAGATACACGATCTGCACAAAGAGAAGCAAAAACCTACAAAGATGCTTCAAAATAAAAATCGACCATGATCCTCTCTCTTTGTTAGAGACTCAGTTTTTAACTGAATACTGGTGGAAAGTGATTAATAAAAAACACAAAGTCAACTTTTTCTCAGCCTTTGGAAATGTTTGGAAACCAGAGACTTCCTGCTGGAAAATGTTACAAACAAACAAACAAACCAACAATCAATCAGTTTCATGTAAAACCACAGATGTGATTCTCTGCAGCTGTGTATGTGTGTGTGTGTGTGTGTGTGTGTGTGCTGCAGGATTACAAACCACTGCATTACATAATCCACTTCAGCCAATCAGAGAGCTCGACTGCTCCAACGTCATTCGCTGACTTAATCCAAACACACACACACTGGTGTAAGTTACACAGCTGGAGCACAGGTAGAGAAAAAACTAGAACCAGCTGTCAGAGAAACACATACACACACACACACACACACACACACAGAGGTGTATTTCAGAGGTTTTCCTGGATGTTAAACTCACAGCTGAAGGATTATTTAACTTCTCAGTTTTGTGGCTGAGGATCATTTAAAACTACAGGAAGCTGTTTCTGTTTTTTCCCCAATGCTGCAGCTTCATGACTCAGAATTTATGAACCTAAATATCTCAGAAAACCTTCATCGTCATCATCATCAACCTTCATCCTGCATCCACAGACTGTGTATCAGAGATGGACGTGGTCACTGTGACGCCACCCGTTGGTTTGTGGACTCTTATTTTGAAGAGTTTGGTATTTGAACGTGACCATGTTGGGTTTTTTTTGGAGGCAGAAGTGACCGTATTCAATTGAATTGAAGTCAACTGGAGGCAGCATCTAGTGGCCTTTCGTGGTATTACACGTTTTTGCAATTCTACATCTATGTCCATCTTTCACACACAGTTGGTTGTTTGGATTGATTTTAAATAAAGTTTATGTAAAAGTGTAAAGAACAAGGTTACAGTTACTTTCGTCATATATGAAAAAACGGCCTCCTCCACTTCAGACTCTGATGTGTGACTGACACCCGACAGGTCAAAGGTCAAAGCCTCTGACACTTTGTTGTCGAATCCTGGAATGAATTTGTGCGTCAAAACAAACAGATGTGCTCGGGTCAGAGGTTAAAGGGGGAGGTGACCCCTGACCTTCACCTGCAGAATCCACCACAAAGACACACAAACAACCAAAGACGCAAAAAACCCAACGAGGCCCAAAATGGTCAGAATCAGATCCAGCTGATCACTGGTTCATGATGTTTTACCACAAGGTTTTATGGCATAGGTTTATCTAGAGAAATGTCAGCTATCAGCAGGGTGTCAGATTAAACTGTCGTCATGACAACGTGTTTCCCTGGTGCTCCTGTGACCAAGAAAACCGCTACAAAGAAAAACAAAAGAAGACAAGTGAGCATAAAGGAAACAAAATCACCACAATGAGATGCAAAATGTTAACAAATGGAAGCAAAACAACCACAGAACGATACAAACACAAAGACACACAACAACCACAAAGAGACTCAAAACAACTACAGAAAGATAAAGAATAACCCCGCGACACAAAAACACCACAAAAGACACAAAACAACCACAAAGTGATGCAAAACAACTACAAAGAAAAGAAAAACGACCACAAATTAACCACAAAAAGATGCACAACGTCAACAAATGGAGACACAACCTCCCCACACACCACAATCATTCCTCCAGGAAAATAAAACCACAGTCGCCGCTCAGTGTGCGACTAGTGAGGAGACACCAGCACAGAGACTCTGAGACAGTTGAAAGAGGACGACACGCTGACATCCCTGGAAAACTGCTTCATCGCACCGTGAGCATCAGTGAGTGAGACGACCTCACAGAGAGACCAGAAGACACTCAGAGTCAGTGAGCCGTAAAACCACAATCAGTCACAGACCCAGATCCAGACCCAGACCCAGATCCAGATCGGGGTGTGGTGGATTTATTCTGCAGGATGAGGACGGACAGAGAGAAGAAGCTGAAACCTGAACCCAACACAGCTCATGTCTCCATAGGAGTTGAGGACGTCCCACAGACTGTAGGAGCTGGACAAAGCTGGTGTTTTCCTGAGCCAGAAGTGACCATATTTGGATATGAGGGAGGAGTTAGCACGTGGGTCAGACCCTTGAACCCGAGGACACTGTCCAGTGTTAATGACATTGGAGTTCACTGGTGAATGAGCCTCCAAACCACCTGTAGACCACTGGAGACCAGAGCTGTCAATCAGACTAGCCCCGCCCCTAACTCCTCCCACCAAATCACTGAGGAAGAGTTGACTTCATGTAATGACATCAGGATGACTTGTGGAAAAAATATATTGACTGAATATTTCAGTCAGTTGGATCCAGAGGTTCTTGAAACCAGCATCTAGTGGCTGTTGGTGGTATAACACTTTTTTTTTGGACTTGTGAACTGGTCTCGCTTTTAAGACCTGGTACTTACATCCATGTATTATAAACAGTCTGATTTTTTTTTCTCCCAAATCTATGACGTTACAATCTGAAAATATTTAAGTTTTTCTGATGAAATTTGTCAGATTTTTTCTTGTAAATAAACCTTTAATCTCGCAGAATATTAAAGATTTCTTCTGGAAATTTGTGAGTTTTTTGTGAAGTTAATCTCAAAGGATATCTTAGTATTTTACTCCAACATTATAATAAATTATATTACCAGAAATGACAATTTTTGAAAGTTAGTTTGTTGGAGCCAGCACCTAGCGGCTGTTGATAGTATTGCACTTATGTGGCATTACAATTAAAATTTCACTGACTTAAGTCTTGATGTAACTAGTATCAACATACTTTAATTTTTATTCATTTGTTAAAGGCATCATGTGAATAGTACTGTGTGTATTGTTTCTATATTTCTTGCATTATTAGTATTTATTAATAGTTTTCATTATACACACATACTGACTTTACTGTTTTTCATTAGCTCACCATAAATACATCCTCTTGTTATCATCTTCATTACCTAATACATATCTGAATGTTTGCTGCTGAGATGCTTGCACTGATTAATAAAGTGTGATCTTAACTTTCACCTCAGTTCTCCCATCACTGAGCTCATTTCTTCTTCTGGTTGCACAAATATCATCACACTGTTGGTTGACCCTGTGTTCACCATGCAGCAAGCTTTGAGTTTACACAGATCATCATCTCAGTGTCCAGAAAACATCATGACAGGTACTGATTTAAAATTCTTTATAATCCCATTTTAACGTCCTGAACATCACATCCCTGCACCAAACAACCTGTAACCTCCTTTCACCTCCCACCTCCTCCTCCTGCGACTCACCCCACAGCCGCCGCTCCCTCACACTCCTCCAGAAGACGTCCCACGCCTTGTTGGTGGAGTCCTTCACGTGCTCGCTGAACGACCGCCGCAGCGGAGCTTTCAACGCCATATCCCAACACGTTCAGAAGTTCATAATCCCAGAGAGCTTCAGAGGAGCTTCTGACCCATGTGGGCGCTCGGTCACAGCTCGCTCTGAGGCTGAGCTTCACTTTAGGAGTTCAGCAAAGTGAAGGAGGAGGAGGAGGAAGAGGAGGAGGAGGAGGAGGAGCGGGGGGTGGGGGGCTGACACTTGATGCAAAAAGTCTGCATGCAATTTGTGAAACAGGCCTGTCCTCTCCCTCCCTGCAGCTCCACACTCAGAACGAGGATCTGTGAGAGGACCAGAGTTTCTGTGGGACGGTGGACGGTTGTGAGGACAGATGTCCAGAGGACTGTTTAAAGTCTTAACGATACTAAAATACTGTTTATGTGGTTGAACAAACTATGACATATATCTGATGTCATTAGATAAAGTCAACTCCTATTCTCAGAGACCTGGTGGGAGGAGTTAGAGGCGAGGTTAGTCTGATTGACAGATCTGAAAACCATCTCATCATTAAGGAGATATTAGGCTGAGAGAAGGGGAGGAGTTGGGGGTGATTGACAGGTGGGTTGGAGGCTCATTCCACAAAAAGACTTAAATCTCATACACATTGGATAATATCCTCGGGTTCAAGGGTCAGACCCGCCTCCTCACTTCTCCCTTCATATCCAAATATGGTCATTTCTGGCTCCAAAAAAAGGTGACATTCAAATACCAATCACCTGGCTTTAAAAACAGGTGATGTCATAATGATTACATCCATCTCTGATATGCAACCAGCACACGTCTCCATCACTGATTTCTCTATGATGCTCTTGGAGTCATCAGTACACTACAATAAGAGCATGTAATGAGGTACTCGGGTCAGGTGAAACATAAATAAATATCTGCATCATTTGTATTAAAATCCAAAAGGGTGAAAATGTTTCTTTTGGGAACAATTTTGCACTTTGATCTTAAACTAATGCATTAAACGTTGGCCATTTTAGAAAATATAGAAAATATATTAAATCTACTCCCTCAAATGAGCAAATTAATTCATTCTGTTTGAATAAAAATACGACATCGAGTCATTTTACCCTGGATATATTTGAAAATAGCAAATAATTTTTATTACATTGTGCACTTGTCCATTTAAGGGTAAAACACAACTTGTGACTTGAGTGGGAAATCTCATCACCATCTGCACTTGAGCTCAGCTTTGAGGATTTATTCTAAATAACATGATATTGCACTAAATTCAACTTGAAACTGTAGTGAGTTGTTAGATTGGAGCCAAACACTTGTTGAGAATAACTTGATGAACACAAGACTAAAAACCGACTTTAAATGTTCAAACTTTTAGAATCTTCCAGATGATTAACTGTAACTTCCATCACGTTTCTTTGAAGTGGTATCAGCTGATCTTGGTCCCGCCTCCTCCTGCTGCTGCTGAGTGGTCAGTGCGATGATAGCGGAGCTGCTGTTATCACTGACGTCCATCATTGTGTGAATGAGCAGCAGGAGCAGTTTTAATTCACCTGAGAGCTCATTGTGGTCTCTGCTGTGTTTACAACACACTTCCTGTTTACGTTAACGGACTCTCATGTGACAGCAGCAGAGGAAACGTACGCACCACGTCCCTGAAGTGCTTCTGGAAACAGACGGGGGGGAAGTCATTTACAGTTGAACTAATACACTCACTTTGGATTTGAGGCAGAGGTCAGAGGTCAGAGCGGTTAGAGGGAGGTTACAGCGATTTATTTTCACTAGATTGTATCATGCTGTACCTCAGTTTGACAAATCAGAGCAGATACACCGTTCACTTGTTTGGTGGAGTGAGGATTTCTTTGGTGCAGTCGAGGTTTCTTAAATGAGTAAAGTTGGAGGATTAATTAGAGATTCCAGCTCCTGAAGTCTCAATCCTCCTCCGACACCCGCTCTCTCTCCTCTTCATCCTCCTGCTTTTGTTTCTGCAGCTTCTTTACCCTCAAGTGTTCGAGAACAAAACCCGAAGCCTGATCAATCCACAGCAAACTAAAAACCATTCAGCGTCACTGTTACAGCTCCTATTATAATATCTGTGACAAGAAGCAGCTCCTTCCTCCTCCTCCTCCTCCTCCTCCGCCGGGAGGCCGATGGGAGACCTCCTCTGGCACATTTGTTTACCCTTCAAACAAGACCCTAAATTAGTTGCATTCCCGGAGGTTTTCCAAAAAGCAGGTAATTAAATAGCACTCAGCCGCACGCCGCTGCACCGCCACCATCCTGAACTCCCCTCGCCGCCGCTCGCAGGGAACACGGCAGGAAGTCGACAGAAAGCAGGTGACAGGCCGTCTGACTAATAATGCAGCAGGTATGAGAGTGACTCACCGAAGCAGCTGGGAGTTCAGCTCGGTGACATCGTGAGGGGTCGTCGACGGCGACAGGGATTCGACGGTGATCTGAAAAGTAAAGTAACAAAAATATGAGAAAAGAAAAATAGATTGAAACTGTTTAAAAGAATCAATTTAATACAAATCTGATAAATTAAAGTTTTCTTCTCAAAATTAACTGTGGGTGGAAAGGTCATCGTGCAGTGAACTTTGAATCCCAATCAAGTCCTCAGGTCATGTGACTTCACGCCGACAGTTAAAAATATGTTCATACATTGTATTAAAATCCAAAATATCAACATGAACAAAGACGTGCACCAAGTGTGGGTGTTGATTATAGTCCAGGAGGATTTTGTTTTAGAAAATAACATTTTTCTTTACTCCTCACTTCACTTTAGTTTTAAATATCTAAGATTAAGTTCTGATTAATATGTAGCAAAGGTTTTCCACACAAAAATCTGACATTTAGTTCCACTGCACTGGTAATCATCAACACTGATTCCAGTCCAGACTGATCATACTCCTTATTCTCCTCCTTCTCCTCCTTTTTCCCCTTCTTCTTCTTCTTCTTCTTCACAGTGTTCCTGAACTCTTCTGGTAAACCATAAACATCTCTACAAATCCACTGAGATAGTCCAGGAAGTAGTCACATCCCGTCCCGGCTGCAGGAGGCGCTGTCACAGCTCAGCATTCGGAGAAGTAACGAGCAATGATTGCATCATATTGCAAGTGTCACATCATCTCCTCTGTCCTGAAGTATCAGCTGAGTGTGCAGCACAATCTCTCACACTCACACTCACACACACACACTCACACTCACACACACACACACACCACACAGTACCAACAGTATCTTTGATTGTGAAGAGGACTAACAGCCTGTCTTTAACTCCTCTTCCTCCTCCTCACCTCCTCTCTAGTGTTTGGCCTCTGGGCTCAGCCTGGACTGTGAGTCTTCCTCCTCTTCCTCCTCCTCCTCTTCCTCCTCTTCCTCTGTTGTTTCCTGTCACTCACAGTAAACTCTCCACAGATGCTGCAGTGAACAAATAAAATCCTTCATCGTGCCTCTGACCCTCCTCTCGCTCAGAGCTGCAGCCTGTCCTCCTCTCACAGGGGTCGGCCATTGTTGTTGACCTCTGACCCTCCCTCACCTGGATCAGTGCAGCCTGGAACTGTGCTGCCCCCTGCTGGACAGGAGGCACATGAAGGTTTACGGGTTCTTCTTCTTCTTCTTCTTCTTCTTCTTCTTCTTCTTTTTCTTCTTCTTCTTCTTCTCCTGCAGATGAGGAACTTTTGTCTTAGAAAATATGTCTCAGATTATTTAAGTTATTATTCAGTTTTAACGATGAATGTCAAAATTATTCTCCACAACAACTCAGTGGTTTCCAGGACTTTTTACTTGTTTCTCTCAGTTTGCAGGTCTGGAAAATTGTTTTGAAAAACTCCAGGTTTTCCAAGACATGGTACAACCCTTGAATTGGTGCATTACCGCCACCTACTGGTGAGGAGTGTGGAACATTGTTCTACAGAAGATCCATCAAATGAATTTTGACTTTTTGTTGTGAAGCTTTGTAAAACTTTTATTCAGTTATTTTTTGTTTTGTCTTTTTAAGTTTTTGAGGTCGGACGTGTTTTTAGCCCCGTTTGATTTCTGCAGATCAGGACCTGGATCCACCACAGCTTCCACTTCTCTTTGGTCTGTGAACATTGAAGTTAAATGAGAACATCTGATGTAATTTTCTCTCAGTTATAAACTGGTCTGATTTACACACGGTGCAAAATTTCAAATAACTTGAGGTGAATGTGTGAAAAGAAATTTAAAATATTAATCTCCTCTCAAAACCTCTGAATGATGCAACATTGCAGCTTCCATCAAACTGACATCGCATAGAGGCAATTAAAGCAAATTCCTGTTTTCCATATCCGAGTCATTGTGAGGGTCTCATAATGTGAACTGCATCAATACCAGTCCTCTAGGGTCTGCGCAACACTGACATATTTTTCTGTTTTTTGTGGATTTAATCTGATAATCTTAATGAAGTCAAACAGAATCATTTGGTATAATTGGAATATTTGGTAATTTGGTAAATTTTATAATCTGACAATATTCAAGGTGTTTTAAATTAAATTTGTCAAATTTTTTCAAATCAATTTAAAAATATTCTCCTATATACCACTTTCATTTCAGAGGATGTCTTTTTCTTCAACTCTGATCCCCTGAAATCTGTTTGAAAATTTTTAAGGTTTTGAAACAGTTTTTTTGAAGCCAGCATCTAGTGGCCATTCACAGTATTACACATTTTTCATACTTCCACATGGGCGTCCCTGTTGTCACCCATTTGCTGTGTCCATTTATTTTTACAGTCTGTGTAAATATGTCTCGGGTTTATTTGGGATTTCCTCTACTGCCCCCAAGTGGCCAAAAAACAAACTTTTTTTGTTTTACTGCAGTTTTAAGTAGTATGAAGTGATTTGTCCACCGGAGGGCCACAAATCTCCACAACAAACTGAGAAACTGTATTTATCATCTTATAAAATCATGGTAGCTGAGGTTTGATCAAAGTTAAATATTCAGTCCTCTGACAGCTTTAGTTTGGCCTCTTGGGGGAAATATTTGGGTCTTTAGCTCCTTAAATTGTTCCACTTTCTAGTTGTTAACTTCGTTCGTCCTGAGCTTGTTTAATGGAAAGAGCTTGTTGATGAGAGCTGTGAGACTGAGCCATAAGAGTAAAAATGTGCCATAAAACTAGAAAACTGTGAGCTAATAAAAGTTCTCAGGATGCTGCAGAGACGAGGAGCCTCTGTGGGGAGTTTCACTGTGAATGACCCTTTTTTTAACCAACACATTTTGTAATCGAGATTATCTTTTAAATTGCATCTTGTTGAGATTAACAATAACACCAGTCTCTTTGGAGAACACAGTAGGTTGTTCTTTTGATAAAACCTGAAAGATGCTTTTTAAATATCCATTAATTGTGTTGTTAAAAGCTGTTGCATCTGGTTTAGTAATTTGCTTTTAAAATGTTTAGTATGTTAACTGGAAAAGCTCTCAGTTGATATCTCTGCTTATTAAATGAGGCCTTTGGCTACAAGTCAGAAAAAACCTGCAAACAATGATTTAATTTAAGAGTTTGGGTTTATATTTATTTAAAGGTTTGAAGCAGCAGGAAAATAAAAACTGTAGCCAAGACACCAAAGAGTTAAATTCAGCAGAGACTTCAGAAAAAGCTCTGATGTTTTTACCTAATAGTGTAAAATATTGAACTACCTACATTAATGTAACACAGTAAGATGGGCAATTTTACCCAACATTTTGTTATTTCTACCCAACATTTTACCCACTGTATAAAAACAGCCCATCTGACTGGATTAAATTAACCCAGCATGTAGTTAATCCAGTGTTTATCCTCTGCTGGGTGAAAACAACCCAGCATCTCTTAGTGAACACAAATGTGATGAGAAGCTCTTTAGGGAGGAGCTTTGGTCACAGGTTCAGTCACTGTCATGTGGAGGAACAAAGAGGAGGAGGAAGTCTCGAAGAATCTGTAAACTGAGCTTCAAGATATCAGCGAGGGATAAAGACGACCCACAGGAGACTATAAACCTCGGATTGGCTCGGCTCAGCGTTTGATCCCAACAGAGCTCGGTATCAATATAAATCTCTTTCATCACATGACCTCAAAGCCTCCGATCAAAGGTCCCCGCGGCCGAATGTAGCAACCAATCTTCACCTGTGTTGATCAGAAATCTGAACACGTGGCGTCCACCTGAACGTGAGCGACTCAGCACCTGCAGAATCTGTCGGACGCATTTAAAGGTGGAAACCGTCGACAAAACAACCACAACCTCAAACAGACCCTGCTGATCAAAGATGTAAAGCTAAACAGAATCACATGCAGAACATACACAACGCCAGATGTCAGATGTGATCAAGGCCTCGAGATCAAATTGATCCAATCAGGAGTTTCTGAGTTACAGTTCAAACACGGGAATGTACGTTAATGCAGTAATAAACTAAATACACTAAATGTTGCAATCATTGGAATCAAGTATTTCTAATGTATCTTTTCCAGCTAATGTTAAATCAGGACAACTGGACTTTGTTAAAGATTCCTGAAGATGTTTCTGACCGACTGGTGGAGAGCAGCAGGTCTAAAGCTCTGACCTCAGGTGACCATCTTAACGAGGGTCATTCATATCTGGCCTCACGTGACTCCAATGATGCCAATGACTAGAACTAGTGTTGTAGGTGAGATCGTACCAAATGAGACCGAGATATTATCAAGACTAGAGAGTATCTAGACCAAGACAAGACCAAAACTGTATATTTCAAAGAAAAATCACAACCAAATCACCAGTATCTTTCTTTTTTAGTTAAGTTTGCTTTTACATTAATGCAACAGCAACAAAAACTAATTTTCCTAGCGTCTCCAGTCGTCTTCGTCCACTCTCTGTGTACAGGGGTCATGTCACTCCAGGTGTCCCGAAGACCACATGACACCATGAAGGCAGCAGCTACTTTCTACTTTCTCACTTTTGAGAGTAGTGCTGGTCTGGTCTGGACTGGTAGTGATCAAAATACTCAAGTCCACCCTGTTCAAGACCGAGTAAAAATGTCTTTGATTCTTGAGACCCTTAAAAAGTGGTCTCCAGACCAAGACCGATCTCGAGTCCAACACTAACTAGAGCAGTAATGATCCAGTGGGATCAGGGACCCTGTTTACGACTGAATAAGACTCTTGGATGAGAGGCCAAATGTCTTCAAGCATCTTCAACCAACTCCAGTCACCTGGACTACCTGACTCAATGGTAGTTGGATAACCATGAACTAGGTGACCTGGAATCTTCATAGATGCAGTTTTAGTAGGTTTTGTACTAAAAATAGCAACGAACATGAAGGTGATGATGACGGGTCATTGAACAAAGTACAGCACAGTATCTTTGAGTGATGTAGTTTCTATAAAACAGCCTCTGAGGTCTTTCAACCTCGTCTGGACCACAGATATACAGCTGAATCCAGCTTTGCAGAGACCTGAGTCCTGTACTTGCAGCTCGCTGTGGGTCTGTCAGTCCCTACAGGAGCGACGGGGTTCAGGTGCTGCACTAAACATCATTCAGTGTCTCCAATTTAGTCCACAGAGCTGCTCAGTCAGACATGTTTCCCCAATGAGTTCAGATTAACAGATGCTTTCATTCACCACATCAACATATGGTCATAGATCTGTCCACTGAGAGCCCAGTGAAAGGCTGTCTGAGTGTTGAATACTTTTATGCTCTTCCTCCTGTACATAATAATCTATTTTCATGCACTTCTTCTGTTTTTTCTTCACTACATTGACCTTATTCCTCCAGGGATCATAACAACAACCAAGACAAAGTATCTGCCGTGTAAAATAATGTTGCCTTAAAAACAACATGACCGTCAAACAACAGTTCAAACGAGCTCCGCCCTCACCTCACGTCCCCTCCGAGGACGCCGGCTGATGGGTGGATTGACAGTCCTGGCACACTGGAGACAGACAGGCAACGCTCTCCAGATCGATACAGAGCACATCCTCCCGTCGCACCTCAGATTAGAGGGTCAGGATCAGGACGCAGTCTGAGGACGCAGGTGGTAAACCACCACGAGGTGAATTTATAAAACAAAAAGGTTAATCGAACACACAACCTTCAAAACACGTCTGTTCATTTGTTGTCTGGAGGATGTTGGACTTTGTTCTGCAGAGAAAACAAAGGTTTTAGATGTGAAATAACAATCCTGACAGCAGCTTGATTTTTTTTTCACAGTGACTCAGAGAAAAATGTCAGTTGTGTTGGAAACTGTGTCCGCGGCCATGTTGTAGCTAAAGCGCGTAGACTGCATACAGCGGACGCACTCACAACATACGAAGTAAATCGGACGCATGGAGCAAGTGCAAGGCCTATACACCTGCCGCACGTCTTCAGTACGACCTCTACGAAGCACGCACATCCAAAATCTTATTTGCACTGGCAAGGACATCTCACGTCCAAAGACGAAGCTCTCACAACTTTTTTTTAACTCTGCGACCTCTACGACTCCCATGGACCTCAAAAAATGCAGGGGACGGTTGGGACCGAGACTTAATTTTGTGTTATTGTATCTTGTTCAGGCTAAAATAATCTTGTTTAGGGAAACACAGTGGTGAGTATTAGCTTGTCTGGGCTAACGTAGTGGTTACATTTATCTCGTCTTGGTGAATGCAACCAGAAACTCTTGGTCTGATTGACATTGCACATTATAATTACAATTGCAAATCCTGTATTTATGTTAAGTCCAGTGGTGGACAAAGTATCAACTTCAGCACTTCAGTCAAACTACTGATACTCATGGTTAAATCCTACTCAACTACAAATAAAAGTTATTGGTCAAAATGTTACTCAAGTTAAATTACTAAAGTACTGACCTTTAAAAATACTTAAGTATTCAAAAGTACATGCTTTTAAAAATACTTAAATATTCAAACGTACAAAGTAAAAGTACATTTTCTAATATCAGTACATTGCTGTATTGTTCTCAGTGCCCGAGTCAATCCCAAAACGTCTGCTTCCTGTTAATGTGGTATTTTAATCTGAAAGGGCTTCGATGAAAAGAAAACTCCTTCCTGCAGAGTGTGCATAATACTTTGTTGGTGACTGTTTGGTTTTGCTTTTTTGTTTTCAAATTTCCCATCGAGAGGCTAACATGCTAACATGCTATATAGCGTTTTAACAAAAAGTAAAACAACAAAACCGAGCTGTTTCCTGTCTTCCCTCTTTATTGTTCGGTTCTGCTGCCGGTCACTTCCTGCCGATTTGCGCGACGGTAACTCTACCTGGACAAACTGCCTGAAACACATTGCAGCATAGACTGTATATAAAGTAAGTAACCACACACTTCCTGGGAATGTAGTGGAGTCCAAAGTACAATATTTGTCTTTGAAATGTAGCAGAGTGAAAGTAAAAGTTTCCAAAAAACAAATACTCAAGTAAAGTACAAATACTGAAAAAATTTACTTAAGTACAGTACTCAAGTAAATGTACTCTGTTACTGTCCACCAGTGGTTAAGTCCCATGTGACATATGATGTAGTCTAAGTGACTGAGTAACAGACCGACTCAGTGACTGACGGACTTTGGTCTGACTGGTTAACCGACTGCTGTGACACTTGAGGCGGAGCCGAGGGACTAATGCTCTGAGGATCAATACTAAACATATTGTGTCCTCCTGAAATCGCATCAGGAAGACGTGAAGTGCTGACCAGGAAGGACTCGCTGCTGCTGCTGCTTCTTCTTTTACCTTCATCCACAGACCAGTCATAACCAATGTGGAACCAGGACGTCTCAGCTGCTGCTTTGTGTTTGTTATTCCCAAAACAAAAACATCCCAAACTGCTTCAAATCAATACGCATTAAGCTGCATGTGCATTAATAAGCATTCTGCAGAGTTATAAATCAGGTTAAGCTACAACTCGGAGACGTAATGTGTGCAAGTACAAAAAACAGGAAACCACTTTGCGGGAGCCTGAGGCTCAGCGCCGTCAGACGGAGCCAGATGCTGAATTAGTGCTTATCAGAGGTAATAAAAGACTTGATGAAAAGATACATAAAACTTCACACTCCATCATTGCTGCTACATGGAAAAGTTAAACACTTCATTAAAGCTTTAAAAAGAAAGAAAAAGAGACAAAAAGTGTCGATCAGGACTCAGAAAACTGTTAATTGAACCTCAGGTGGTTCACTCAGCAATTTACTGTAACGACTTGTAAAGTTATGGGTTTAAAAATATGGATCAAAAAACACCCACTTTGTTTGGCACTGCAGCTGCCTCGTGGATGTGCACAGTATATGAATCTTTATATAAAACATTATATTAGAAAAGGTGAAAAGGGGGCAAAGAGTGATAAATTTAGTGGTGCATAAATAAAAGTATCCATCATGGAATCGGAGACCTTTTAAAGTGCGTTGCATGGAGAAGCAATTTAAAAAGTCTTTTTAAATAAACAGTACAGTTATCTGTCCTTCACCTCCGTTAAGCTCTTTTCCCTTCAGGCCAGATTCTCATTACAGCAGAAAAACAGCTCGTCTTGTTCTCAGCTCACCTCGGTTTTATTTACACGCCAACAATAACCATTGAAACTGTGCCAAGAACCCAGAGACTGAAACTCCCACAACTTTTCCAAGAAGTCCTCCATCAACACCACCTCTTACACTACGTCTCATTTAACACTTCATTATGGAGAAATTGATCTAATTTTTCATCCAGTCTCTCTGTCAGTATGTAGGTCAGTTTAATTATTCCTTAAAATATTGATTTTATACCATAAATCCATTATATTTAACTATTAAACCTTTTGATGAAAAACTTTTAATTCATTTTATTTCTGGACTTCTTTCGCTAACTGTTCATCCATATTTTTAACTAACAATATCTCACAATGTAATCCTAATTTTAGCTTTTGCAACTACCGTATTTTCCAGACTATAAGTCGCTACTTTTTGTCCGACACTTTGAACTTAACACTGGTGTTTCTCATGTATCAGCGGCATGAAGTTCGTTGGCTTTTTACTAGGGATGGCTGGATACCACTTATTCAGATCCGATACCAATACCGCAGCATTGAAGATCGTCTGATACCGATACCAGCCCGATACTGATCCAATACCTTCTTTTTGTCACTCTAAAAGTTGTTAATAATACGTTTATGGATGATTTTCTTAATACTGACATCTAAAAACACCACGTTCACTGTGCAACAACTATTCTGCTCCTAAAGAAAGAAGGAAAATATGTGACAACAACTGAAGTTATGTGTAACTGCTGTGGTTTTATTTTAATAGTACTGGTAAATACAACAGACCCAGCTGCACCATTCAAACAGTTGAAATAAAATAAAAGTGCAACTTGGTGCAAATATTTAAATAATTTCAGTATTAATAGAAAAAACACATTATACCTCAACAACATTGCAAAGCTGCAATAAATATTTTTAGGAATAAATGTAAAATAACAACTGACAGCGGTTGAGAGCTCATATCTCCTAAAACATCGGAGCAACTTTTTAACCAGGCTCTAACTTAATTAATAAATTAAAAACATATTTGTAGTTAAACCAGCTAATTTCTGGCCTGAAACAATCTTCAAACTGTTTCTGTGACACCACAACAGCAGAATTATTAAGATTCATCAACTTCATCAACTTTCTCCTTCATCTGTCTG
>OOFC01031875.1:0-10909 GCA_900323345.1 Pseudochromis fuscus | reverse complement strand
CATTTCTAGAAACAGTGATGACGGTGATGGCTGTGATGGTGGTGGTGACCGTGGAGATGATGGTGACCCTGGTGACCGTGGTGACCGTGATGATGGTGGTGATGGTGGTGATGGTGGTGATGGTGGTGACCGTGGTGATGGTGGTGATGGTGGTGATGGTGGTGACCGTGGTGACCGTGGTGATGGTGGTGACCATGGTGATGGTGATGGTGGTGCTGGTGGTGATGGTGGTGATGGTGGTGACCGTGGTGATGGTGGTGATGGTGGTGACCATGGTGATGGTGGTGATGGTGGTGACCGTGGTGATGGTGGTGACCATGGTGATGGTGATGGTGGTGATGGTGGTGATGGTGGTGACCATGGTGATGGTGGTGACCGTGGTGATGGTGGTGATGGTGGTGATGGTGGTGACCGTGGTGATGGTGGTGATGGTGGTGATGGTGGTGACCGTGGTGATGGTGGTGATGGTGGTGACCATGGTGATGGTGGTGATGGTGGTGACCGTGGTGATGGTGGTGACCATGGTGATGGTGGTGATGGTGGTGACCGTGGTGACGGCGTTCGCTGCCTCCTCCTCCTCTGTGTTTTGTCTTGGCGTTGGTCTGTGGCCCTGTTTAAATGAGACGTCAGCTCCTCCACGATGCTTCACAGCCACTGAACCAGAGCAGATGTGTGGTAACATCAGCCTGTAATGACTTTATCTGTGAAAGTCTTTAAAATCTGCGTCTGCTGCTCCTTTCTTCTTCTCCCTGAACTCTCTGCAAGGGTTTTCACTAAAAGAAAAAACACGTATTCATGGCTGTTCAGAGTTTTCTGTGCGGGAGTGCAGGCGGCCTGGACGACACAGGATGTTACATTTTCAGCTGCAGTTATTGGTGCAGAGGGATGTTTTCAGTGTTGTAACGTTGGCAGCATCACGCCTCGTGTCCCTAAACCATGTCCACTGCTGCTCTGTGTGATCTCATGTGTGTTTTACAGCAGACAGATGGACTCCACCAGTCGCACACAGACCCACATGAACGGTTTATTTATTTAAATGAGCGCCCTGGACCATGAATTAAAGATAAGTCATTGTTTTGTTTTGTTGGTGCAACACATCCTCCTGCACAGTTTACACTCAGGTTTTTGTTAAGATTGTACAAACAGTTGATAACCACCTGTAATTATCTTTCACCGTGACAGCGCCCTCTGGTGGCTAGAGCAAATATGACAGACAGTAAAGTAGTGATGTCCACACAGGGAGGAGGTCGGGGTGGATGAATGGGCTGAACTTTAACCATGGACTGTGTAAGCTAACGTGATGTCACCCATTAGTTTGTGGACATTTTGAAACCAGGAGTTTGGGATTTGAACGTGGTCATGTTGGTTGTTTGGAGCAGGAAGTGACCATATTTGGATATGAAGGGAGGGGTGAGGAGGCGGGTCTGACCCTTGAACCTGAGGACACTGTCCAATGTCCTCAAGACTGGAGTTCACCTGTCAATCATTGGGGACTAGAGCTGTCAATCAGACTAGCCCCGCCCCTAACTCCTCCCCCCAGATCTCTGAGAAGAAGAGTTGACTTTATCTGATGACATCAGAATGACTTGTGGAGAAATGTGTTGACTGAATATTTCAGGATCAGGATATTTCAATTGAAGTCAGTTGGAGGCAGCACCTAGTTGCTGTTGGTGGTATTACACTTTTTTACACTTCTGCATTGGCTTCACTTTAAGACCTGGTTACTTTGTGTATTTCCAGAACCAGACTTTGTTGGTTGCAGTGAAGTGTCGAACAGATCCAGAGTTTCCTGGTCGACCTTCAGACTTGAAGAAACACAAGTGGCTGTTTCAGAGCTCCCTGTTGCTGCAGGGATCTTCACACATTTGATTGTTTAGTCTTTTGCCCACACAGACAACAGTACTGACAGTTAGCTGTAGCTAGCTAGCAAAGCCTGCACCGTCAGTATGTTCGCTCTCAGAGTTCGACGGGAACTTTCTCCCTCGCCACTTTGACACATTTCCAGTTTGTGCAGCAGCATCTTCAGCACAGTGTCTGCCTCCCAGATTTCTATATTTGCACCCACTCGCTTCTTATCATTGACTTTGTGCACGGTGGTGACACTTCAAGATATTTTCTGTTTGCTCTACAATCTTGTCTGAGTCTCAAATCTCAAAATGTTTACATAGGAAGTGGTGAGTAAAATGTGATGTCATGTCACATCCAATCACTATGGAGACAAAAGTGACAAAAACACCAGAGTTTGATGAGTTTGTCAAACGCACCCAGAGGCAGGACTTTGTTTCTCATTTCCTCTGTTTGATCAGATTAGTGAGATTCATCTGGACTCAAACGGGATCAGGATGAAAACATTGTTACTGCTGTTAATACAAACTCAACATGTCTTGTAACCATTTCAAAATAAAAGCCCAGACAGAAACCCTTCCTTTCTTCCCCTGGGCTGTATGACCACTGCCACGGAGGTTGTGTTTTGATTGGTTTGTTTGTCTTTTAGAAACATTACAGAAAAACTAAAGAACAAATTGATGATTTTTTTGACAGATATGTAACAAATGACTCAGTTTTGGGTAAGATCAGAGGATCTGTTGCTGTTTCACCACAAGAGGGCAGCAGCGTTTAGTCTGTTTTAGAATGGACGAAGCTAACATGACTTCACCTCGTTGGTTTGTGGACTCTTATTTTGAAGTTTGGTATTTCAGATGGACCACCTGTCGATCAGACTAGTCCCGCCCCTAACTCCTCCCCCCAGATCTTTTTTGGAGCCAGCATCTAGTGGCCAGCGGTGGTATTGCCCCTTTTTGGCACTTCCACATTGGCTTCCTCTTTGAGACCTGGTTGCTTCATTGATTTCTCTACAGGTTATAATGATGTCTTTGCAGAGGTTTGTACTTGTGGAATATTTTCACAGGTTGTGTTGAATGTGTTCACTCGGTTGTATTTTCATATCAACTGCAGCTTCGGGCTTCATGACTTTTAATCCAACACTGTTTCTTATTTGAGGACATGCTGTATATTTTCAGAGTTCATCTTTCATTGATTCTCTGTCAAACTGCCTTCATATTAAAGCGAGTGCTGAGAAAACAGTGGAGTGATGTGAGCACATCTCCAGATGTACAGTATGTTCAGCGGCGCCTTCAGTCGGGGTCTGTGTTTCCTGATGTGTGTGTGTGTGTGTGTGTGTGTGTGTGTGGGGACACTGGCCTGTGCCATGATGGGAATAACAGACCGAACAGGGATAATGTGCTGAACCTATTTATAGCATCATACCTGCTGCAGGTCTCAGTGGAGCTGACCCACCAGTGCTGGGACGCCACTGTTCACTGTGTGGGTCTGTTTGTGTGTTTCCACCTACACACACATGTGGCTGTGATACAGATGTGTTTTATTTTGGTGTCAGCCCTTCAGAAAACTCTGCACAGTGATGGATGTTCACCATGGACGTCTGAGCATCTGATTGTTTTTTGATCAGATTTGAAAATCTTCAGACTTGTAAACCAGACTTTGAAACAGGACTTGTCAGAGATCTTCAGATGAGGAGGAAAACTTCAGAAAGGAGAAGAAACTTTGGACAATTGCTTTTGAAAATACCGTATTTCCAGACTATAAGTCGCTACTTTTTTCCGACGCTTTGAACTTAAACACCGGTGTCTCTCATGTATCGGCGGCATGAAGCTCGTTAGCTTTTTACAAGCTAGCAAGCTCTGTGCCACTGATACATTTAGTGTCGTCACATCAGACCCGGTCAGAGTGGACCACATGAAACTGTTTGAATAAATTTAATAGCAGCTTATAGACAGGTGTGCTCAATAGTCCGGAAAATACGGTAATGAAAGGATTGTTTCAACTTTTTGAATCCTGTTTTTTCTCAGTGAAAAACAGTATTTATTCAAAGTCCACATGTGCAGATAAAGTCCAGGGAAGAAATTAAACACAATGTGTCTGCAGATATTTCACAATTAAAGGCCGAATAAGAAATAAAGGATTTCTGTCCACTGACACACTTGTGGGCCTTTATTTTGAAATTATCATGGAAGTGTTGAGTTTGTATTAACAGTGTAAAACAGTAAATGTAAAGTTTTTCCATTTGAGGCTTCATACTGAAATCTGACCAATAAAACTGATCAAACTGATTAAACTGAGAAGTAAAGTCCTGCCTCTGATGCAAACAGAGGCCCGGTACCTTCTGCTGCTGAGGTCAATAAAGATCTGCCCATTACTTTAGGTCCAATGAATCCCACTCATCCTGGAAAACCTGGAAGTCTTGAGACCAACTTTCCAGTCCTGGAAAACCTCTGGGTTGTTCTGGAAAATCATTTTGACATTGTTGTCTGATGTAGTAATTTAACCTTTCACCACTCGGAGTGTTTCTACCTGTAGGGCTGAGGGTATGTTGTAAGAAAAGCAGCGACAGTTTCCAAGTTAACATTCGTCGTCTATATAAATAATGTTAAGTTGGCGAGCTGGTGAACTGTGGGAGTCCTGCAGACCTCTGGGGTCTGAAGCATCTGTTTTCAGGATTCCTGGTTGAAGACAGTCCTTTATGACTCTGGCTGATGTTTGGACCTGTTGTCCTGCTGCAGAATGAATCTGGGACGATCAGTTTCTACAGCGTCTAAAGGTTTGATGCAGTGCTGCAGGTTTTAAAGGCGACTTCCACGTCCAGGAACCAGAGCGAGGTTACATCAGTACCAGCTCTGCATCAATCTGAATATGTGGGTGGAGCTAATAGACTGTAGATGAAAGATGGATGCACTGACCAGGTCTCGAAAGTGCAAAAAACTGCAATACCACCGATGGCCACTAGATGCTTATTCAGCTAAACTGCAGAAAGTATCAACGTCTATCTGAGGCCGTCTGTATCAGAGGCAGGACTTTACTTCTAACTGTGACTGTTTGATCGGTTTAATGAGTCAGATTTTAGTAAGAAGCTTCTTCAAAAATGATTGGTCCACGTGATTGGTCATTTTCAGAGTTTGCAACGTCTGTATCGTGACATATTTCGGTCGGAAACAGGATATGTAGGTGGGACAAAACAGTCGGAACAATTTGATTGGAGCATTGAAACACCGCCAAACACCATAGGTAGTTATAGTATCGATGACCTAACAGCAGATGTGAAATGTAAATAAGTACAATACCACTGATGACCACTAGGTGCTGACTCCAACTGACTTCAATTCAAAAATCCCATTAAAATTCAGTCAATGCATTTCTCCACAAGTCATCCTGATGTCATCAGATAAAGTCAACTCTTCTTCTCAGAGATCTGGGGGGAGGAGTTAGGGGCGGGGCTAGTCTGACTGACAGGTTACAGGTGGTTTGGAGACTCCTTCACCGGTGAACTCCAGTCTCAGTCCCATTGGACAGTGTCCTCGGGTTTAAGGGTCAGCCCCGCCCCCTCAGTCCACAGTGGGAGGGAAACAATGAGCTGAAAGATGCTAACCCACCTGTAGCACCAAGGTGATGAGTGACCAGTGTGTCCTCACATCAAACAGCAGCACATGAAGCAGCTGACATGGTCCCGTGCGAAGGGGGATTTTCATGTTATGTTATTTGCTCTGAGTTGTTATTTGCTGAGGTTGGACGGTGAGCAGAGCACCGGAGACTGATGCTGTAAATAATTCAGATAAAAAGGGATTGAAAACATGACACACTCCCACAAAATGCAGACGGGTTTCCACTACAGACCGTCAGACTGAGCTCCTCTGGTCCTGCAGCTTCAGTGCAGTGTGTTCGGGAGTGTGTGTGTTGCTGCCTGTTGTATTCATTGCTTCAGCTTAGCGAGGCAGTGGGGAGGTGCAAATGTCACGCTGTCTGAAAAAGCAAAGCCAAGTGACTGTGGAAAGTCTCGAGAGGAGGAGGAGGAGGAGGAGGAGGAGGAAGAAGCTACTACAGAAGGTGGAAGGTGGAAAACAGCACAAATCTCCTCGTACAACAAGACTTCCTGCCTCTTTTCTCTCTGACACACACACACACACACACACACACACACACACACACACACCATCCGTTGCCTTTAATCACATTGCCGAGCGTTTCTTCTGCTAAATTGAATTGTAATTGGCAGACAATGGGCGTGACATCACAATTCACCGGCTGGCTCATGTGGAAGCAGCTCGTCTAAATTGAGCCTAAAGTGGGCCACGCTCGGCGATGAGCCCCGAGCGCTAATGAAAGAATAAAAGGAGGGAGCACATATAGGAAACGTGGAGGCAGGGAGGAGAACAGGGAGGTGTAGCGACGCTGAAAATTAATTGCCCTTTGAGACTGGTGCCATTAATAATTATTGCCTGTGACAGCAGCAGAGTGTTTACTGGCTGTGGATCCACGGTTACACCTGAGTGAGCTCTGGGGAGGAGCGCGGCTTTCAGACAGCGTTGGGATTACCACGGCAACACTGTCTCAGAGAAATGACAATTATTATCAAATATGTTTGGAGGAAACATGTTTCCTCTGACCTGATTACCGTTTCTGTGAACCTCGGCAGGAAACGCTTTTAATTTGGAAAGTCGTAAACACGCTGACATGAAGGCTTCAATTAAACACGTACATGTGACAAATCAAAGTCTCTATTAATGTCCAGATACAGGTCAGGGAGGAAACATTGTTTAAAATATGAAACATGGTATCCCTGGAGATATTTCACAATAAAGGCCCGGTAAAGAAATGAAGGGTTTCTGTCCACTGAAATACCAGTAGTGGGCTTTTATTTTGAAACTGTTAACAGGACTAACTTGTAAGGTTTTGATCCTGATCCTGTTGAAGTCCAAACAAGGCTTCGTACTAAAATCTGATTCATTAAAGTGATCACAGGAAGTTAGAAACAAAGTCCTGCCTCTAATAAAAGCAAATAGAGGCCCACTTCCTTTTGCAGTTTAAGAAAATAAAAGTTCTGGATGTATTATTTTTAATGAAATATTCTCTCTCCTATTGGCTCTGTCTCTGTAGTTCAACATCTCCTGCCTCTGATACAAACCGGCCTCAAATAGAGGCTGATACCTCAGGTTCATGTCCAGTTATCTGACTCTGGTACGGTGTCGTATTTCAAACACAGGATATGTAGGCGGGACAGGGTCGACTTTACTCTGATCATATTTAACTTAAAGATGAATCAACAATCACAGGATTAGAACTTTTCTTCTTTCCAAACTGAGTTGAAATCCTGAGGCCATGGTTTATTTTCCATCTTGCTGTTTATTATTAGATCTTCATCCTCCTCTGATATCTTTACCTCCTCTTCTTCTTCTGCTTTTTATCACCATCGTAAAGATCACACTCTGCCTTTTATTCTTAGTTTCTGTGTTGTCTCTGCACGGCTGTTGTGTTTAGGATTTCATCCAGACACTCACTGCTTTTTATTCATTTACTTTTATCCCTTTATTTATGTCGGTGTTTTTATTCGACCGTTCCCATGTTTGTATTTGATCGTAATCGTCAATCAGATAATCCCACGGTGTCATCGCTCCGTAAATCACTGAGGTTTGTTCTCCTTAAATCTGCTCTATAAATACATCCACTGTGAGGGACGGTGGCGGCGGCTGAGCTAATGTCAGCGAGGACGTGGATCCATACTGTCGTTGTTGAGACGTTTACTACAAATGTCAGCGTCATGGTGGAAAAGTCAGAAGTCACCAGAGTCGGTGTGGATTTAATCTGAAGTTGGAGAAATATTTTTAATAAAGAAAACATCCCACACTTTGATTTTAATCCAGTTCAGAAAATGAGCTTCTTCACAAATTACAAAAAAACCAAAGTGAGGAATTAATTATTTGGACCCTTCAGATTGAGTTTATTTTTCATCTCCAAAGGTTAGAGCAGCTCCGGTCCAGTGGTTTTTGGAGGAGATGGTGAAGTGAGGAGAGAGGATGAGAGGGAGTCAAATGTCAGGAGGAGGAAGATGCAGCAGAGGAGGAATGCTCGACTCGTTCCAGCATCGTTGTAATGTGAGGATCTGTTGGAGCTGACAGGCCTGCGAAGGGTTTGTCACCTTTTCAAATGCCATTAAAACCTGTGTGACCAGGTCTGCTGCAGCCTCACGCCCATGATACGCCCCATTTTCTCCTGAAACGACCTCAGAAAGGCAGGCGACGAAGCGACAAAGCGAGTAGATGAAGCAAGGAGGGGTCAGAACAGAGGCTGATGCAGAAGTACAAAAAAGTGCAATACCACCAACAGCCTCTAGGAGCTGGCTCCAAAAAACTCCTGTTTAAATTGACCTCCGTTCAAAAGTCGTCAGATCTGGTGGTCCATCTGAAAACTATTTAGTCATTAAGGAGATGTTAGGCTGAGAGAAGGGGAGGAGTTAGGGGCGGGGTTAGTTTAATGGACAGCTCTGGTCTCCAGTGATCAGCTGGTTTGGAGGCTCATTCACTGGTGATCTACAGTCTCATCATCATTGGACAGTGTCCTCAGGTTCAAAGGTCAGTCCCGCCTCCTCATTCCTCCCTTCATCTCCAAATATGGTCACTTCCTGCTCCAAACAACCAACATGGCCACGTTCAAACACCAAACTCCTGGCTTCAAAATAAGAGTCCAGAAACCAGCAGGTGATGTCACACTTCATCCAGCTCTGTCTACAGTCTGTGCTTCACTCAGGAATCAGTTTCAAACAAGAATCTTCCAGAAAACACCTCCTCACACTTCATCACATGTTCCTGCAGCTTCTGTCCAGCAGAAACAGTAAATCTGACTTCCTGTGGACGCTCCAGTGAAACAAGCAGCAACAACCAAACAGTGATAAACATTTCACAGCTGAGAAGTTTTCGGAGAATAAGTTGCTGCTCTGAGCTTTTTCACTTTGATAAATCTCAGTAACGTCTTCCCTCTCTCCAGGATTTACATTTAAATAAACATCTGCTCCGTCACATCAGTCTCCAAATAAGGAAACACAGCGAGGACTGAAACTCTGATGGATTCATATGAACAGTTTTTTGTGCTGTAGTTGAAAATAAATGTGACCACAGCTGAGAACCACAGAAAAAAGACAAATGAGAAAATCCAAACTGAAGGTAAAAACACACCTGCAGTTCCCACTCATCATCACAGGGGGCGCCAAAATCAGTACGGTTAGTAATGCTCAACTCAAACATACCACAAATCATTTTTATTGGAATAGTGTTATATAGCTCTGATTCCTTTATTTTTAGTTGTATCTTGTATATTTAATGATACGTATACATATACATGTACACTGTAGTTTGTAAATAACGTGTGAATGTGAGTGTAGATGAGGAAAATACTTCACTGGAAATTTAGTTGCAAAGTCGTCAACATTTATGTAACCTTTCCTAAATTATGGGATTAGTTGTATTTATACAGATTTTTTAATCAACTTGGTATTTATTTTGTAAAACAATAAAAAAAAGTTATAATATTTACCATATAACAAAAATAATACGCAAATTCTACGTTGTGTATATACAGTGTTTCCTCAAATAAAACCCAGTAATTGAATTAATAAAGCCAGGTAATAATGTCCAGAGTCAGGGTCAGTGTGTGGGTCAGACCCCACATACTGAGGGGGAAGTCAATTAAACAGTGTGTCTACAAATACTTCACAATAAAAGTCCGGTTAGGAAACCAAGGCCACTGAAACAGACGGGGGCTTTTATTTTGAAATAATGCAAACTACCTGTAAGTAACAACATAATGCAGAAATGTCAAAACGAGTCTTTTTACTGAAATAAAGTCCTGCCTCTAACACCAGCCGGCCTCAAATAGAGGCCCGTTACTTCCTGCAGTTTAGGTAACTAAAGGCCCAGGATACTGTTACAGTGTAGTACATGTATTACAGTGTAGTACATGTATTCCATGTATTACAGCTGCTGTCTACACAACAAAGTATTGTGGATTGAAAAGCTGCATGTTTCTAATTGAACCCAGTGAACCAAACAGCTGTGACTAGTTAGACTGTGGTTAAACCTGCTGCTGTAATAGACCCAGTTTTACATGAGGAGGAGGTGCATCTTCTCTGGACCAATCAGCAGCGTGCAGTGATGGATGTTTTTGTATCAGTGAACTAGAAGCCACTGTGATGAGACTCTGAGGTGAAAGTGTTTCTGTGCAGAGCTCCTCCACAGCGCTGGTCAGTAAACATCAGTGACCTCTCTGCCCTCATGTAACGCTTGGTTTCCACTGTGGGAGATAATTAGCTCGACAAACTAATGAGTGCACCTTTGAACACACTGGTTTTGTTCCTGTTTGTCTGAGAAGCTTCAAAATCTTTCCAGCCTGAAAACACCTCCCTGTTTGATTCTCTGTATTGATCCACTTTGTTCACTGCAACATAACTTATTCTTTTATTCCCCAACAAATCCTGCAACATGTGGACAAATCCAAATCCTGATTGGTCCGCTGGCTCTGTACTGAGTTACGGTTGCTAAGCTGTGATTGGACAGTCAGCATTAGTGGGAGGGATTTGGTCAGTTGGACATAAACATGTGTTTCTGCATTATCACTCTGTTCACTTCTTCTTTCTGTGGATACACACATCATCCTTTAACTGGATTATTCAGCCTCCACACACTGAAACCTGCTCAGCTGTTTTAACCCAGAACTGGATCAATATTGGACTGAAAACCATCAGATATTAGTAAAAACCTCCGACATGTTTCAGTGTGGATGAAATGAGTGGATCAGTTGTTTGTAGGTGCAGGTTGTTTGCTGAGCGGCAGCAGTGAGCTCAGAGACGATGAACAAGGGACTGCTGCTGCTCGTCCTCCATGAATCCTCACGACCTGCGAGCTTCATCAGGGCGAAGCATCATCAACACACAGCGGCTCTAATTAGCTTTGTAGGAATCATTAGGAGCCTGTTCTCCGCTCGGCCTGATTCACCGAGCGGGAACCGAGAGCTCGCTGTCTCCCCCTGAGTAATCACTGGTAACTCCCCTCCTGTCCTCCACCTCTCC
>OOFC01031870.1:0-21785 GCA_900323345.1 Pseudochromis fuscus | reverse complement strand
AAATCTAATCAATTGTTCCTTATCCCCATCTGGACAATCCCTGAAATATTCATCAAAATCCGTCTGTAACTTTTAGAGTTATTTTGGAAACCATCAGACAGACAAACAGACAAACCCCAGCAAAAACATAACCTCCTTGGAGGAGGTAATAAAAAAAAAATACTCATCTTTTATGTGACTGGTTTACTGATAAACTGAGAGACTTTCATCTTGGATGTAAAGTGAATGTCAGAACTTAAACACATCCAGTATAGCAGCATATTAATAATTACCTTTAAAGATCCTACTGCATGCACAAAAAAAAGATTCTACCAGACTTTTATTATTACCGGTCACTCCGTGTGTGTGTGTGTGTGTGTGTGTCTGGAGAAAGAAATGGAAAGACAGTGAAGGCCATCAGAGGTCGTCAAATTGCCACAGTGCTTTTTGTCCTGTCAAACGCTCACATGAGCCCAGTCTTGAGTGAATTTCAATAATCATCCTGAAGGACTTTTCTTCTTGGGCCACATTCTACTAAATGTATCTCTCTCCTTCTAATTCCCCTTCACAATACGTCTGGCTCAGGCTACTCATCATGTCATTGGTCCCTTTTCTATTCCCCTGTGTTTGATTCTGACAAATACATGGATTATCGGCCAGGGGGATTTTTAAATATATGGCTAATGTGAGCTTTCATGCCTGTGCTTTAATCTGCTGAGTATTTAAAACCAATCTTAAGGACGGGAGAAAACGCAGAGGTCAGGCTTTTTCTGCGCCCGGCCCCGGAGAAAAGAGAGGGAGCGAGATTGAGCGAGGGAGACGGCGCCGGAGTGAAAGTGGAAGTGAGGAAAGGAAGTGAGAGAAAGAGCATAATTTCCTTGCTATTTGAATTCTAACCAGGATTAACTGAGGAATTGCAGGTATCAAACCTCATCTGGCAGCGCGGCTAAAAAGTCGAAAGAAAGAAAAAGTTGGTCTGTGATTGTGTGTGTGTGTGTGATTGAGAGACTAAGAATAGAGTGAAAGATTCGGAGGTGAGGGTGTTTCTCTGCTTTTTCATTTACCAGCCCTACCCCCAGAGAAATTGGGCCTCGAATGAAAAAGTATATGTTCCTCAGTCTCTGTTTAACAGGGCAATGACACAGCGAAGGATGAAAGCTCCATCATGTGTCCGGCCGCTCCGCTGTCAGAGTGTCGTCTGCTCATTTACAATTCAGACACCTTCACCTCCCTATTACTGCCTTTCTCACACCTTTTCTTTCATCTTTCCTCTTGTTTTAGTTCCTCTCTTGTCCACACGTCCTTGTCTCCCATCCTCTTGTCTCCGTCTTGTCATTTTTTGCACGAAAGTCAGGCAGGGTCTTTGGCAGCCGACGGGGTCCACCAGTGTGATTTGCGGCAGTACGGCAAGCAACTTACAGACCTTTTTTATGACTGTAATATGAGGTACTTAACATATCACTATCATAAAGTGCAACAGATGCAGGGTCAAGGGAGCTGCACACACAGACATGTGTATGTTACTCTGAGGAAAGCTAAATAGTGGAGCTGGAGACAGATGTATGTATGAGCTGAGTGAAGTTTTTATGGTACAGACTCATGTGTTTCACCCAGGATAGTTAAGTAGGCCAAGGCTGATATCATCTGATACACTTGTTTGCTCGCCAACCATACAATCAGAGTCTTTCCCTGCTGAGGAAGCATTCAAACTGCTATTTGAACATCAATGCAGCATGCAAATAACATTCACCACCCCTTTTCACATCAGATAAGATAACCCACAATGCCTCGTCTGGCAGCACGGAGATGTGTTTTGCATCCTAAGGCTACGCTGCTGTTGCAAAACATCATAAATGAGCCCTCTCAGCAAGTTCCCTCGGAAAAGTTAGCGAGTGTCTGTGTACGGCATGTATGTGTTTAAGTGTGTGTGTGTGTGTAAAAGCAAAAAAAGAGGCTTAATGGTAAGAGAGAGGGAGATGGAGACAGGATTAGAGAGGGGAGTGGAGGGGTGAGGTGGCCCTTTAATTTGGAAAGTTTGATGTGAATGACGCACATCTGGCTCCCCAAGATGATGGATTCTGCTACACATGCAATATGGGAAAGTGATCCATCCTTCTTTTTCTCGCTCTATCGTCTCTCACTTTACTGCATCCCCCAATCCCTTACCTCAGCGTCCCACAGCATCAGCACGTCACAAGTTTTTTTTCCCCTTGCCCCGCCGCTCGTATCACTTCCTGACTCCCTGACTCGCGCTGGGCTGCAGCACAACCTCTCGGCCGGACGCTCTCCTCTGTTTCAGCAGAGAAAAGCCCAAGCAGACACACAGCACATGTTGTTACTCTCACTTTGGACTTTAACGATATTTGATCATTAATATTATTGAAAGTTATTAGGAAGGTGAAACCCTCAGGAGTCCAACAGCACTTGCATATTTTTCATTTTCACAGGCATATGTCCTGAATATCTGAAGGTGTCGTTGCTGATGATCACATGATTTTGTGTTGCTCTGTGTGTGTGTGTGTGTGTGTGTGTGTTGCTTTGCAGTAGAATTATTAGAGTGTTGGTGAGAATTTGCTCTTATCTGGTATAAATGAGGAAGATCGTTGCTTTTTGGTGTGCGGTGAGTAGATTAATTTTATACAAGGTCTCTGGTTGCAGCACTCATTATGAATGCTCACTCTGTTGTAGATTATACAGCGGCTGCCACAAACATCAGTGAAGACTGAAAAGACGACATGTTCACGTGTTTGAAAGTCCTTCTTTATCCTTATTATACCACGGTAATAATAGTACATTTTCATTCATCTATCCCTCTTCTATACCTGCTTATCCTTCACACGAGTATGGATTTTGGTATTATTACTGGTAGACTTATTTATTGTGTGTCAGTTATCTCCAACAAAACAGGAATCTTCATCATCTTCACTGACATCCACAACTTTTTTTTTATGTCTACACTCTGTTCGTCAGTTTTGATTGATTCAGGTAAATAATTTTTCTGCCTCCTGAATAATTTGATACTTTGGTACTTGCATTTAAATTGACTTCAGACTCACCTGCTGTGGCTGCCAGTCTTAACATGGCAGGTAAAAGGGTTTTTGTCATGACAGGAGACTTATACTGGAGTAAAGAAAACTAACTAGATTCCCAACTGTTTAATTTAGATCTAGAAATTAATACTTTCAGTGCATCTTGGATTTAACCCATCAGTCCTTTTCTGGTCCTGCTCAAAGGAGATGTCAATGTATCAGATCACCTGGTACATGGATAAATATTGATAACCTGTGTACCAACAGGTCCCTGGCATCAGTACCTGAAGTACCTGAAAATCAATCAGTCTCATCCCCCTCACTGGAATACATACATTCAAAGTGCTGTTGATTTTTAATGAATGATGTTTACTTTGTTACTTTATCTCTGTTCATCCCACCACTGCCTCCAAACTTATCACATCCTCTCCTCTAATCTTCCTCCTCTTTGTTCATTGACAGTTCAAGGGCAGGTTTTACCACAACTACATATACAGTCCACACATCATAAATGCTACAATATGCATACATCTCCTTTGTGTGAAACATTTACATGTCCAGTTAATGTGCAATACTTTACGTAACTATTGTTAAATTATATTAACAATTATCAGTATTTGAAAAAAATGACCTTTTTTAGGTCATTTAATTTTTTATTTTTTTTTACCTCTTGCACACTTTTTTTTATACACAGTGTGAATAATGATGAATATATTCTTTAAGTTTCTGACAGTGTTGGTATTTATTAGTGAATTTGTTTTTCACACAGATTTCATTGTGTTGTTGACCCTGATTGGTTGATGCTGGGTGACATCACATAACAACAAAGCAACAGAAGGAACTGTGAAGATCTTTGGGCTGAAGATTGAGTACGAGACACGTGCAGGATGTCACTTTGGTGTGGGAAACAATTTGTTAATATCACCTGTTTGTAAATTAAAGGGTGTTGATTTGGAGCCAAAAATAAAACAACTCAAATATTGGATTATGTATTTGAAATGTATGTCTACTAACCAGCACTCCCAACTATATGAATACGAGCAGCCACACACAGGGGAACATTTTGACTTTCTGAAAAAAATAAAAATGAATAAATAACAATAATATAAATACTCTATGGCCTTATATCCTTAAAAAAATGCTATAAACATTACCTTTAAAGGGCATGAGCTCAGTCCACTTTGCTGTGTCCTAATGCTCCAGTTTCCTTCCTCAGGTTTGATTGTGTTTTATTTTGTAGGGTCTTCAAACACAGTGTTCAGTCGAGTCTGTCATTTCATTTAGTGTGGGACTTTCAGAATAAAGTGGATGCTGGAAAATGTGACTGGGGGAATGTTGCTTTTGTGTCTGGGTTCATCACACACACACTGACAGACAGATGTACACACACACACAAGCAGGAGGAAAGAGATTCACCCTTTGACAGTGTCATCAGTGTCCTCAATAGAAATAGTTTTTTTATAGAGTGATGAAATAATGCAGAATAGGGTTTAAGGCAGGGGTGTGAAACTCATGGAGGGCCGAGACCATGCAGGTTTTCTTTCCTAAAGCTTATCACCTGCTTCACTAAAGCAGGTGATTTTGATGATCAACACCTTCGGCAGTTTGAGGGAAGCAGCTCATCAGTGTGATCAGCTGCTGGAGAGAAAAGCTGCAGTGTCTCGGCCTCCATGGCACGAGTTGGACACCCCTGGTTTAAGGCAAAGGTGTCTGCAGAGCAGGTCTGGGCAGCATATCACTGGGAAATCTTCCCAATATCTGCTGGTGGCTGTGGGCTTCAACAGGGTTTTCAACATAATCAGAACATTTCGATGTTGATTTTCATAAACTGTGCCTCATTTCTGCATTTTACAGCCCATCTTGTATCGACTGTTCTGGTCCGGGTCACATAAAGAAACATTGTGTGAAAGAGATTACTGGAGTTCGCAAAGAGGAGAAAAAAAAAAAATGTTATGTGGCCTGTCAAAAGCAGCGTATTGTCACATTTGTAACAGAATACACAATGGGAATGGAAAGGCGTTCAACCTTCACAAAACGTCTGCATAAAAAAAGTCCCAATCAATAAATGTGCCATGACCTTCCAGCCCAAGGAGAGTTTTTTAATCTTGGACACAGTGATGGACAACGCAGAGCTGCTTGTACAACTATGATCAAACATACACTCAATCACTCACACACACACACACACACACAAAGGAAATGAAAGTATTTTGCAAGCAGTGTAGACAGTGTGTTTGCAAGGTAAATGTTTTTTTTTTTATTATTTAAGTTGCATTGTACATGATTCATTCAAATGCATCTATTCACAAATACAATCCAGTGTGTGTCCTTGAACTGTGATCAAGCAGTTGCTTACAAATACATTATTTGTGCTTGGATCACACAGAGATACAACGCTGAGCACTGCAGAGGATGTTGTTCCTCTAAAGCGTGAACCCAGAAGGAAACTAAATTAGGAATTTGTTATGAGTGATTGTAACAACTTGTACCTCACAGGACTGGAAGAGGAAAGACGATTATTGTGGATGTTGGGCATATTTTAAATGATATGCAACTAATAATTTAGTCAATGGAAAATGGAAGTGGTTAACATACTGATTCCTTTGTTATTAAAAAAAAAAAAGTAGCCATTTTCCTCAAATAATGAGGATTAGGTCAAAATATGCAGAAAAAATCCTATAGAGGTATTTAGGTAATCAAAAAGTACATCAGTGCCATGAGACATCAGATCAGATCATGAGATCAGCTAATAATGTAAAATAAAATAAAAATGTTTGAGTACAATCACAACAGTGTTTCTCTTTGCTGTACTACACAATAATACAGGCTTGTTATTGTTTTAGCAATTTTCACTATTAAAAAAAAAAAGCCAAACAATTAACAGGAATAATGTACAATAGCAGAGGATATTGCATGGTCTAGTGGGAGTTCCTCCAGTTGCAGTCCAGCAACATGTACTGATTTGTGTGTCTACGTTTTCTGTGGTGTGAGTGTGAATGTGGATGATTGTGTGATACACAGCTGACCTGTTGTCCAGTGCCAGGTGGGTTACTCTCCAGTCCTCCAGTGATGCTCTGCAGGATGCTGTCAGCCCAGCTAGCTACCTCAGAGCATGAGTCTCCGAACTATAGGGTTGTGGGTTCGGTATCTTTACATAATTTCTCCTTGGGAATCAATAAAGTGATTTGGATAAAGAGATTATAGATAATAGATGGAGGGGTATAAAGCCCTGAATACATAAAACCTCCGTCACTATTGATATACTGCAACTGGTTGCAGGAGGGGAGTCAATCTTCAGCCTAAAAATCTGTTTCACCAATACACTGCCTCATAATACACCATGAATATTGTAGGAAAAGTGTTAAAGGAGATATATTATACTGGTTTTTAGGGAAGTTTAAATAAGTTTTATACACCTCTAGAACATGTCTGTGAAGTTTCTTGGTGAAACTCCACTTTGATCCTGTATTTTATTCTGCCTCAAAATCACTCTGTGACAGGTCTGCTCTGAACACACTGT
Source organism: Pseudochromis fuscus (assembly GCA_900323345.1). NCBI lineage: Eukaryota > Metazoa > Chordata > Actinopteri > Pseudochromidae > Pseudochromis > Pseudochromis fuscus. The sequence goes on along the minus strand of OOFC01031870.1, from coordinate 15,257 downwards.
TTTTAGGTGCCTGTACCTTTAAGGCTCTCCCCTCCGTTTCTCTGCACTGACATCATGACGCCAGGAAACCAGTGCAACACGAAAAAGTGTAAACAAGACAAATCCACTCGCTGTGAGGCTGGAGGCCTGTGTAACCAAATGTGTGTTTTTTTACAACTCAAACAGAGTTTTAGCCACTAGCGTAACATCATGGGTATAAGCCCCAGTGCGAATATTTTTTTGTGCCCCCACCCCTGCCTGAAACACGAGCGCACCTCATGCACGCTACATGCAGGCACGCACACACACACATGGACACACACATGCACAGCCACCCAAGAGAGGCTAGGCTAACGCTAAACATGATGCTACATTTTCTCGTCAATTTTCATCCACTTGCTTTTTTTTTCTTGCTGAAATGAGAAACAACTCACCTCATCATGACTGACAGGTATCAACATTATTGGTCAAATGATAATTTCCTCCTCCCGTACCAGCCACTCAGCGTTACCTTACCAACGGGGCCTGTGGCAATTCTGGACAGCTGCTTTTTTTTTTCATCCTTCATGGGCACCTGATGGCGTCTTGGCCCCGGGGCAGCTGCACCGGTTTCACCGTCCATATTTACGCCACTGGTTTTAGGTGCACTCATGTCACAGCCAAACTTCTCTTATAACGGAGAAATCCAAGAAGGCGGATCCTACGCTGTGGGAGACCACGTGGGATACTCTGGAGGGATTGGCTAACGCAGCGTCTGTGAGACCCTGTCAAACGTCTGCACCATGGTCTACATCACAATATATCAGAATCCAGAACGGCTGGTTTTACCCCAGATATTTCTCTTCAAGCAGCACATGCAACAATGAAATGGTTTTAAAATCTCACTGTCAGTGGAATTAGATTCAAGCTAAATACCAAACAGTTCATAGGAAAGAGTAAAAAGTGGATTTTCCATAATATGTCAACTTTAATGATTGAACAGTTACTACAACCAAACTTTTGCTGTTTGCTGTTTTGTTTGTTTCCCTAACATCACCCAAACATTAAGAGATATCAGATACACCATATGCTAAACTACATCATTATAAAGTTTTATTCTATTCTGTGTATTCACTTATAACAGCCCCTTGACCAGATATTCAACTGTATCCACTATTTTCTCTAAAACTCATCTCACGCCACTAATGATAAAAAAATATCAAAGCAGCTGATATCTTTTGAGAGTAAATCACAGTTGTAAATTATTTTTTATATTTTTCTAAATGATTTTCCATCATGCCAACTGTAACCCCTTGTGCCTCTCCTCATCTTGACCCAGAGAGCTTGCTACTGGAGTAAATTGTGTGACGTCCAAAAGCTTCTCTGTCAATCTACGGATGCCTGGCCTTGAAGTCAGTGTCCATTTGGCACTGTGTCCACACTGATGGATTTGTAAACATTAGGGCCAACATACAATTTTTTCTCTTTCCCACTCACTCGCTCCCACACCTGTGTCCAGATGATTATGGGGCCATACAGTGGCCTCTGACTCCATCAGCACAAAGGTAATCCCGTCGCTCCCGAGAAGAATCACCAGGCCTTTTTCTGCTTTCTTACTCAAACATAATTCTCCCCATTTGGCATTTTGACATCATATCTTCAGTCCCCTTCTCAGTCGCCCCACACCACAGTTTTCTTTTTCGCCACAACACGGCCACAATAACTTTATTTAATTTTTTCCTTCGCTCCAATGGACAACATTCAACCCTTACCTCTCTATTCTCTTTTAACGTGTTTTTTTTTTTTTTTGTCCTTCTGCGCCTTTGTTCTTCTTCTTCTTTTTTTTTTTGACTTCCAAGGTCAGACAGGACAAACAATGCCACTGGTGTCTGTCTGAATGTGGCTCACTACCCACCACCACTGCCTCTGTTGCCTTGGCAACGCACTAACCATTAATTTTCAATTAAAGCAGACAAAGAGATGACAGCTCAGGGTCCATGGAAGATGTCAAGAAGCAGTATTAATATACGACAAGTGAGCATAATTGTGTGTCCATTCTCCTCAGCTCTCATCTATGCTATCAGTGAAATGTGAAAGCAGCAGATAATTTGAGGGTGTGGGAGACGCTGGCCACTGTTTTCTTTTAACCAAGACGCCTCTTATGTATCTTTCTGAGAAATATGGCATTCATCATTACCTTTATGAATATTTTGTCAGGGATGTTATTATTTTCATTATCACTCTATCAAATAGATGCTATTTCACTTGCGATTCAAACGCTGACATGCGCACGAACACACAGACACACACCTGTGCATGTGGTGCAAGGACACGCTGCTGACTGTACTCCGTAGGTTGTTATTTGATTTCCATTAACCAACCATTATGATGAGACCTCCAACTCATGTAAATGAGCGAGCCGCTCACCGTCCCTTTGTCTGGTTCTGCAGAACCGATATATGCATTAACACAGACACAATATCACACACAAACATGTACACGCACACACACGTGCAAGGCCAAGACAGTCTGACCCTGGAAAGTATAAAAACATACAGAACAATACGAAAAAATAAGTGCATCAGTGATAAGGTAGCACTCATTCATATTCTAGAAGTGGAGTGTGATGTTTATGTGTGTTTAGCCTTCATTGCAACCTGTGTGCTGTGACGCACCACACGTCCTGCGGGGTTCACCTGGTTTACACACAAAACCACAACCACAGGCTTCAGAAACTAATGGTACAGTATCTGAACAGACCGCTTCCCTGGCACCGGTCCAAACAGTGTTAGTGTGTGTGTGCCTGTGTGTGGTGGGGGTTAGTGGCATAGTCAAGACCGTACCAACCGAGACCAAGACATTATCGAGACTACAGACCCAGACAAGACCAAGACATTGAGAAGTTGAGATCAAGACAAGACCAAGACTGTATATGTCAAAGAAAAATCATAACAAAACAGAACCAAATGACCAGTATCTTTTTTTTTATTATTAAGTTTGTTTTTACATAAATGCAACAGCAACAAGAACAAATTTTCCTAGCATCTCAAGTCGTCTTCATCTGCTCTCTGTGCACAGGGGACATGTCACTCTGGGTGTCACTAAGACCACATGACACCAGGAAGGCAGCAGCTACTTTTCTCACTTATCAAAGTAGTGCTGGCCTGGTCTTGACCGGTCTTGATCAAAAAAACCTGAGTCCATCCTGTCCAAGACCGAGACAAGACTGAGTAAAAATACCTTTGATTCCAAGACAAGACCGAGACCCTTAAAAAGTGGTCTCAAGACCGGTCTCAAGACCAAGACTGATTTCAAGTACTACAACACTAGTGGGGGTACAAATAGGTTGCACAGGAAGTATGTCTGCCACAGCAGCACTGACTAATGTGCCAGATAAGGCTCAACATAGGTGCTATAAGGTTAAACAGTGTAATTGAAGCTATTGTGAATGGTTTTCAGTCAGTGGTGGTCTGTGGTGATGTGTGGAGATAAGGTGAGAACAAAAGTCTCCCAAGAGGAGAAGGACAAGTCAAATAAAGATGAATGAAGTTGTCTTAATGGCCGTGTCTCTCTAAGAAATCACTCTCCTCCTCACTCACTTGCCTACACTCACTTCTTTCTGTTCTCCTGTAACACAAACAACAAAACCTCACTTTCATCCTCACTTTCATTTCATCCCCGACTGTCTCCCTGTCCCTCCATCCCTCCCTCTCTCTTTTGAGTGTGCCCCTTAAATCACACAGTCCCTAAACTGCCCCATAAAAGATGGCAGGTTCTCCCCTGCCTCCCCCCTCCCCTCTCCTCCTCCCCTCTGTCTCCACACATTACTGCTTTAATTAAGGTAATTACTTTCAGAGTAGTACTAATCGGATCCTCTTCTCTCCTGGCGTACACACATGCACACATAGGCACACTAAAGCGAGCACACAATTTACTCATACACACTTTCCTCTCTTCATCCTCGTGGATAAACTTCCATATCCAGTGACGCCTGTGCAAACTGAAGCCTTTTCTTATTTTTAAAGTCTGGACCGTAACTAATGACAAAATCTGAGACGATGCTTGTATTAACAGCTGTGATAAGCAGCAACACATCCATCATAAAATGTTCAGTTTTAGACGAAAACCGTGCAGAAATTTAAGGTCTGCTGATCAAGTGCACGACTTCTTAAATACTATGAATTATTAAACACCTATTAGCTCCTTCATACTGTATATCTAATTAAACCTGTCCCAACTAGACCATTCCTTTAATACAATATTATTTGACTTGCATACTTAAAGGGCTCTGCTTTCCTTCCTTATTTCAACATCAAACAATGTCACCGCATCAGCAGTCTTCCAACACTTATGCGTCCTTAATGTTTAAACTGTTATTAACTTCAGCGCGTGGAAGCAGCAGAAATCTGGTAATGTGATCATGCTGAAAAGAAAAAAAATAAATAAAAATTCTGAATCAAAACGCTGCTCATTCTGACAAACATTCAAAGGAACATTTTAGAAACAGTGATTGTGTCACTTGTCAGCACAAGGTTGGTAGATAGCTGGTGTTTTGACAGTTTCATAAAAGGGAAAAAAAAAAAAAAATCAGTCAGTTTCCACAAAATGCACCTGCTTGCAGTTTGTAATATTTGTGTTTATAGCTGTGGCGACAACAGACATTAAATATTATTTCAGAGGTTTCATACATGATCCAGTGTAAGGTTTGTATTTGTTGTAAATGAAAAAGACTGTACTGTTAGTGGATTGCACCTGAACAGTCCACTCACATGCAGGTTGGCATGAGGGACTGATGCAAAGGGAGGCATCACTAACAACCCACGCACAGAGTATGCATGCTCAGATTCATACATCCACATGTTTTGCTCCAGGCAGGATTTCTGTTTACTGATGGAAAGGGGAAGCAGACACCGACTGGCGGTTAAGTTTAATTCAGCCGGATCTGTGCGAGTACAACTGGCCTGTCGCTCGGGACTGGAAGTCCTCTCTTTCCACCACCATCCCCCTCTTTGCTTCCCCCAAAGGCACCTTCACTGATAATGAGAGAGGGACTGCAGGTATGGCTCAGACTCAGGGGGGTTTCAATTAACGGCCTGCAGATTAATAAAGAGTAATAAGGTGTATTGCGTTTATGTGTGCGTGTGTGCATGTGTTTTTTGAATGTGTTCATGTGTGTGTGTGTGTGTGTCCATGTGTGGTGAAAAGACCCCTGTCGCTCAGCGTGATGGGGAGAGCTGAATAAGAAAAGGGCTGTGACCGTGGCAGACTGTGGAGTGGAAGACTCTTTAGAGTCCAACTCTGATTGGGTGTTTGCAGAAAGATTTTTAATTGGTCATCTGTTTCATGTGATCATGAGATTAACAGCAAGAGATCATTTTAACTATATGTGCACAGAGACACACATTCATAATGAAACAAGGCAAACAGGAGTGAAATCTTTAGATATAGTGACGATATAACAAAAATCCTCTTTATGAAATTCAACAATGAAGGATTGAATGTTACTCTTTATAATGCTTTTCAATGATAACTTAATTAGGTTGCTGTTTAACCAACTCAGTATTTTGCATGTCTGCCTGTTCACACTGAAAACACTCACTTGGATGATGATGGCTTTTATTGTGAAGGAGTCAGAGGAAATAAAATGTGCTTGTGAGCTTAACCCCTTAAGCCCTGAGCTCTTATTTTGAAACTTTAACTATACAAAAATACCAGAGACAAGTCTCAGGGTCCTCCAATTGGGGGACCTTGGGGTTTAAAAGGTTAAAGATGGTTAAAAATAAATAAATAAACCTTTTTGACTGGTGATTTAATTTAAAGAGGTGCCTCAGTAGCATTCATTCGTTCATCTTCTGTACCAGTTTATCCAATCGGGTCGTGTTGGAGCCTGTCCAAGCTGGCAACGGGCAAGAGGTTGGGTCCAACCTGGACAGGTCGCCAGCCTATTGCACCATCCACACTCACACCGATGGTCAATTTAGACTAAATTGGCCCATTGACACCTCACATTGGATCCCATGCCAGGAGTCTTGGTGTGATTATTGATGGTGCTTTTAAGCTTGACAAACAGGTCAGCTCTGCGGTCAAATCTAGCTTCTTTCAGCTCAGGCTTGTTGCAAAAGTCAAGCCTTATCTAAGCTAAAATGATCTGGAGAAAGTGATTCATGCCCTTATCATGTCTCGGTTAGATTATGGTAACTCCCTGTATGACGGGATTGCACAGTCCGAGCTTCACCGTCTGCAGCTTATCCAAAATGCAGTAGCTCGCCTCCTTACTGGGACAAAGAGGCATGATCATATAACCCTGGTGCTTTCCTCGCTGCACTGGCTCCCAGTTAAGTACAGAATTAAAAGATTCTTTTATTTGTTTTTAAGTCTCTGGCCCTAGAATACTTGTCTAATCTCATCTCACCCAACCAGGCCTCCAGAGCCTTTAGATCAGCTGATCAGATGCTCCTGGATGTTCTACAATCCAGACTAAAAACTAGAGGAGATCGAGTGTTGTCAGCGGCTGCTCCTGTATTGTGGAAAACACACTTCCTGTAGCTGTGTGGACCGCTAATGGTCCCTCTACTTTTAAATCGCTGCTAAATAGGCATTTGTTTACCTTGGCTTTTAGCTGATCACGCCTGATGTACCTGCAGTACCGGGTGTTTTTATCTTGTGGTTTGTTGATTTTATTGTTTTTATATTGTCTGATTTTACATTGTTGATTTTATTGGGATTTCATTGTTTCGTATTTATTTCTTCATTTATTGTGAAGCACTTTGGTAGGCCCTGGCTGTTTAAATGTGCTATACAAATAAAGTTGACATTGACATTGACAATAGACCCTGGGAAAACCCACACCTGCACATGGAGAACATGCAAACTCCACACAGAAAGGTCCGAGCCGAACCTTCTCGCTGTGAACCACTGCACCACCTCAGAAACATCTTAGCTGTTCAATGAAGTTTCAGGAGACAGGATGCAAACCTCCAATATCTCAGCAAAGTAACCAACTCCTGTGTCCTGCTGTTGTGCAAGAGCAAGCTTATAAATAAAAGGTTATTTAAAAAAAAAAAAAATTACTCATAAGACAAACTACACAACTCCCTGCAAATGATTTGAAACTGGATTGTAGTGTTTGGAGAGATGATAAATGGTAAAACTGTAGTCATGGTTACTACAGCTATAGGGAAATATTGTTTTTGTAATTTGGGTGAACTGATCCTTTAACTGTAGGCCTGTTTGAGTGCTCGATTATGCTGTTTTGTTTGCCTGGTGACACTCCCTGTTGCATTTCCCATGGCACTGCATAGAGTCTAAATAAACACTCACACAAACAGTCCCACACACACCCTGGTGCCTGTCACTGAGCAATGTTTGTTTTGTGGACCTGATTCGAATGAGCTCAACCAGTTTCACTCTGACCCCCGGCTCTGATCTACTTGTTCTCCCTCTCCCTCTCTCTCTTTTTGTCACCACCCTCTTCGCGTCTCTCTAGAAAGGAATCCACCTACGACTATCTAGGGCTACATGAACAAGTTCCCACTCTTTCCCACTCATTTTCTCTATGACAGAAGCAAATCACAACCCACACCAACAAAGTCCCAAATGTGAAAGTCGCCTGTAAAACATGCAGTACGGTGCCTTTGGTTAAGGCTTTAACTAAGATACTTAGTAAGAAGTTTAACAATCAACTGAGTGGTGGTCATGTCAGTTTCCCTGAAAGCTTCCCTACAAGGATCTGACCGGTGGCGAGATGCTACGACAACAGATGGACAACATAAATCCTTCCTTGTGAATCCTGTTCATTTTATGGATGAAGAGGTTAAGTTTGAAATCAGGGAAACACACTGACATGCACACAAACAGCTCCCACTCATTACATCCCCCTTCCTGCTTTTAATGGTACAGCTGGTGTGAGGCTGGGGCAGCACGGGTGTGCATAGTGAGAGGTTTTTGGATCTTGGTTCCCTTATGGCGCATTTACACTGGTGCCTACTCACTTCGCTTCGGTTTTGGTGCATTTTCACTGGCAAAAAAAGTACCTGGAACTTGGTACCTGGTACGACTTTTCATACCTCCTCTCCTGCGGTTCCAAAAAAAGTACCTGGTCAGGTCGGAGCAGGTACTAAAATCTTATTGATCGGAATCGTCACTGTGTCGTTGCATCATCACTGTGTGGCACGTAATCTGTCCCCGCAAACATGCCATTTTTAAATCTTTGGCAAACCACGCAGACATTTGAAATAACAACAAGAAGAGAAATGTCATCTGTTAGAAATCCTGCCCCATGGACTCAGGACGAGGTGCAAACCTTTCTGTCATTAGTCGCCGATGAGAAAATTCAGCGGGAAAATTCAGTCAGAAACAAAAGAATCGCATAAAAGATGATGTCATGAATGACGGCCAGCTACATGGAGGAGGGACTATCCTCGGCAATATAAATTCAACCGAGGGGGGCCGATCCTGAGCGATCCGAGGTGAAGCGAAGTGAGTAGGTACCAGTGTAAATGTGCCATTAGAGAAAAGTATATGAAACGTATAAAGGTTCACTTTAACACCGGTTTTCTCTCTCCCGTAGTCTGTCTTTGTCCTCTCTGTCCTCTTCTCTTTAAGTCTCTGCAGGTCTCTGGAGCTGCCTGGTCCTGAGTGATGGAGCTTCATGGATCTGGGGCCTGACTGACCGATCCATCCTGTCCTGACTTGATGACCAGCATCTTGTCTCTTCTCTCCATCATTCTGTCCCTCTCTTCTTCCCTGTCTTTTTTGTCTCTGCCTGTCCCCTGGTCGCCGTGGCAGCAGGGCCTCCCCAAGACTCCGGTCTGCCGGAGGTTTCTTCCTGTTAAAAGGGGGTTTTTCCTTCCCACAGTCACCAAGTGCCAACTGCCAAAGTCGCTCTTGGGGGGACCGACTGTGGGTTCCTGCTCCCACTCTTGTTGCCATTACAAGGCCCTGATTGACTGTCTAAACTCTTTATTTTTACTACTGTAAAGTGTCTTTGAGCATTGTTAAAAGTGCTCATAAATAAAATGAATTATTATTATTATTATTATAAAGGCAGAAAACCCAGAAAAAACTCACAAGTGTTTCATCATAAGGGATTAGTTCATCTACATTTCTTCGTTGTATGAATATATTTCAGTTGGGATTATTTCTTTGCATGTACACCGTCTTTGTGATTTGGGGGGACAGAAAGGACACTATATAAGCAAGCAAGTACAAAGACACACAACAAAATGGTAAAACACAGGGCCCCCTCTAAACAATCCACACACACACAGGGGACCCATAACATGCATAGAGAGGGGATAAGGTGAGGTGAGGGCGCCGCCATTGATCTGGCATACCTGGAGCAGTTGGGGGGGTCAGTGGCTGGGACTTGAACTGGCAACCCTCCTGTTACCAACCCAAGTCCCAACCTACTGAGTCACTGTCGCCCTATATCAGGGGTGGGCAATCCTGGTCCACAAGGGCCATGCCGCTTGTTTTAAATATGTCCCTCTTCCAACACACCTGATTCTAATGATCAGCTCATCATCAAGCTGCAGAAGCCTGATAACGATCCAGGTCATTTGAATCAGGTGCGTTGGAAGAGGGACACATCTAAAACATGCAGGTTAGTGGCCCTCGAGGACCAGGATTGCCCACCCCTGCCCTATATAATTATGTACTACCTCCCTGTCATTCTAACTTCATCAGGTCTATTCCAGCTGCCAGCTGTTGTAGATGTTTCTCTGTTTGCCCTCAGCAAAATACAAAAATATCAGTATTACTTCCATGACAACTCTCAGGCTGAAAGTTAAGAGTTTTCAGCATTTTCATAATCCAAGATTGTGTTTGTTGTGTTTGCAACAGCAGAGTTTGTGTAGAGCCCATTCATTCATTGTTAACCTGCACTGCACTGTGTCAGACTTTTGTCTCCAACACGTAGCATGCACTGACTATCTCAAGTATGCAGGGTAAATATTTACATTATCAAGGGCTGGTTGTGAGGTATGTTGTTATTGGTAGAAGAGAAGGCATTTGTTTTATTTACTGTATGTGTCTGGGCGTGAGCGTTTTTATGTGCATATCTGTGTGTGTGTGTGTGTGTGTGTGTGTAGCTCAGAGAAACTATACACACCGTACATGCCTGCAGATCTGAAAGACAGATAACACCTGACATGTGTGATGTGTGCGTGAGAAGGGCTTGTCTGCGTATGACTTTGGCGTGTTCTGACCTTGATTTATGGTGTAGCATGTTTTTTTGCCCTGCTGCGTGGTGCTGTGAGTGAGTGTTTAGGGGTGAAAAGGACGCTTTCAGGTACCCTGCGGCTTGTACGTGTATTTGAAAACAAAGTCCCGGGCCCCTGGGACAAGCAGCTGCAAGGATGATTGAGTGACACATGGATCCACCCTGATGCATTTCACACTGGCATATGTAGGAATAAGGAATGCATCTAGGGCCGTTTAAATGTCAACAAATATCATATAGCATTTGAACAAGAAAAGCTGCAGGGGAGATAAAAATAATGAAGTCTGATGCACTAGAGAGCAGAGGTTTTTTTTTACTAAGTAATAAGCAATCTTACAGACAGATGGTCACATGGAGGGAAACAGACTGACAGACAACTGGAAAACCAACTAATCAGTCCAATAAACATGTCCAGTGGGAAAAAAAACCTTCTTGATTGATGTAAAAATAGTTTTAAAGCAAATATAATGGTTCTTTAGTAAAGTTTCAGGACCATTGTCATTGTGTTCACAGGAATAAATACTCCCACAGGATTTTATTAGTCTGACAGGGTTGTCACAGCCAATAAAATAATATTATCTTTAAACAGGAAACACTTCTGCATACTTTACACTTTGTTTTTCACTACAAACTTGCTCTAAATATGAGTCACAGACACTGAACCTAAGTTAGCTAAAGTTAGTTATCAATGATACCTTCTTAATTAATGCAATCTTTTTGCTGTCATACACTGATTATGATAAAACTGTACTGTAGACACTGTAGTGTTAGTTAATTATGTTGTTATTAATTGTTTCAAACAATGTTCTGTCCTCACACTGTGTTGGTGTCAGGTGCAAACACAAAGTGTATATACAGACAGTCTACACACAAATGTGACACATCTTTTATGTAAGTGCATAAATATTTTTGGTTCATTATCAGACTTTGGCAGGCCGCCATCGCCATGGTAATTAATGAAAAACACTGAACACATGTTGAAATCAGGGAACAACCACAGGCAGGAAACACAGTGGTCTCTCCTGTTGAAGCTTGATTTTTTTTTCTGTTGTTGTTTTACCTGTTCATCCACCACAAACACCTCCCTGTGTGAACTTTGTTTTACTTTAAAGGAGACATATTATACTGGTTTTCAGGGAAGTTTAAATTGTCTTATACACCTCTAGAGATGTCTGTGAAGTTTCTTGGTGAAACTCCACTTTGATCCCTTTCTGTTTTTGTGATTTTGTTTGTTTTTTGTGAGGATTTAATTCAACCTGTTGAAATGTAATAATGTGTAAGATTACACAGCACTATTGCACTGTTGTTAGTATTTCTAATGTGATCTGGAAATATGATCCTTTTGATGGATGTTTGGGGTTTTTTTTTTGTTTGTTGGGTTTTTTTGTTTGTATTTCAGACCCCAGGAAGACTAGCTGGTGCTATTGGCATCAGCTAATGGGGATCCTTTTTAATAAATAAATAAATAAATCTTGTATTTTAGTCTGCCTCAGGTATTAGACTGTACAACACACACATCTGAACTGAACTGAACTTGTTTGCTGGTGCACTTTTCTTCTTCTTCTTCTTCTTCTTCTTATTTTTATTATTATTATTTTGCTAATTCATTTATGTATGTGTGATTTAACATCTGTATTCATGTATTTGCTGCCAGACATCTGAATTTCTCCTAATGGGGATTAATAAAGTTTTATCTATCTATCTATCTATCTATCTATCTATCTATCTATCTATCTATCTATCTATCTAAACACTCTGTGACAGGTCTGCTCAGAACACGCTGTTTTTAGGTGCCTGTACCTTTAAGGCGCTCCCCTCCATTGCTCTGCACTGACGTAATGACACCATCGCCGTAACCAGGAAACCAACCAACCAACCAAATCCAAGAAGGTGGATCCTAGGCTTCTGACGCTGCGAGAGATCACACGGGATACTCTGCAGGGATTGGCTAATGCAACGTTTGTCAGACCCTGTCGGACGCCTTTTGATATATTGTTACATCACAATATATCAGAATCCAGAACGGCTCATTTTACCCCAAGTATTTCTCTTCAAGCAGCTCACACAACAATGAGATGGTTTAAAAATCTCACAGTCAGCGGACTTGGATTTGAGCCAAAAACCATAATACATATAAAAGACTTAAAAAAGTGGATTTTCCATAATATATCCCCTTTAAGAGCCTGGTGTGATCAGAGTTACTACAGCCACTAGAGGGCTTTGCCACTGAAACATAACCATACGTTGGGGCACTTCCTGAAATGACTAAACACTGTCACTCTTCTTGAGGGGACGGTGTCATCACACAGACCAAAACGATGAATGATGAAATCCTCACACACACCTGTAATCGAGGCAGTCGTAAAAGCGTAGTAAAGACAGAGAAAGGGGGGGGGACACAGGATGTGACAACAAGGACGACAAAGCACGACAGGCCAGAGTGTGGAGGAGAGAGAATCAATCAGTCTTCAAGGGCCTGTTGATTAGACATTCTACAGCCTTCTCCATCTTCGTTAGGCTTTAATTAATTCATAATACTGAAACAAATTACCTTTGCATAGATGAAAATTACACCTAAATGTGGCGTGGCAGTTTGGCATTTGGTGATTAAATTATCTCTGGAGATCGTAGGAGTTTGATAGAGCAGCGCTGTCTTGATGGAGTCCTGTAACATTATTAAGCCTGAAATAACAATACTCTCTTTTCCTATGTGGAGCCATTTGTAACAGAGAGGAAGAGAGATATAGTGTGGAGAGGAGAGGGGACTGTACACAGGAGCGAATGCACTGAGGCTTTCTACCAGCGTGTGGTACATTAAAACTGGCTGGCTTTAGATAACAAGCAAAACCTTTTATGTTACTTTTTAAAGACTTTATGGTATTTGGCCTTTATTCTGCTGTCTGCAACTTTGCGAGACTGAAAAGATTGCGGCATATACAGTTTTTTTTTTTAATCCACTTTCGACTGAAGACTGACTTATCACACGAAAAGGACAGATAGTGCCCCATCAAACTCAATATATGTCTTTATCAAACCCCCTCATTGGCTTTGTTCACCAGACCGCCAGCGTGGGGAATTCTCCACAGACAATGAAACATAATAATAATAAAAAAAAAATACATACAATAAGAATAATTTCTCCCAACAATACAATAAAACAGCCTTGGAGTGGGGGAGAAAGCAGGGGAGCTCACCTTTGAAAAATGATAACAGAGTTAAGGAACAGAAAGACCAGGACTCTTTTCAACTCTTTTATAGGTTATAGATTATGGTAAGCAGATAACCGCACAGCTTTATCTTTGTCTGAGCTATTCTGTTGCTACTTGAGTTGGGGGTTTAGAAGAAGAAATGCAACAGTTCCTGTATCGTCTCACCTTGATTTTGTCCAGGTCTGGATGCCAGGCACTGATACTGTAGCTGCAGCATCACAGCATCATTGATTTCATTAGGTGCCAACAATGACATATGTGTGTATTCCAAGGGAAAAATCCTTTTATTGGTTGTAGTCATTACGATGCCACCAAAGCATGATGGTTATGGTTATTGTATTATTAACCGAGAACCTTTGGTGGATGTTCAGTGGCAACAAATCATCAGTCTTTAACACTGAACACCACCGCTCCGTTCCCATTTCCATTCTTATTGCTATCTTATTTCTTCTTTCTTTCATTTTCCAAACCCTAACCTCATGTTTATTCATTGTCCCCATGACAGTGAAGGTCCCATAACATTAACAAAGTAGCTAATATAACCCAAATCATGACTTTTTTTTTTTTAAACCAACCAATTGGTTTTTGTTCCAAAACTTAATCAAACCACGATAATGGATTTTTAATATCATAAAACACATTTGTTGTTTGTTTCAGCAGTGAATTATAACACATAAATAATCTTATGTCTTTCTTTATTTTTTTACTTTTGTTTATACCATCTCTCGGCTTTTTTTAGATGACTTGGCTGCTTTAACTAATTAATTTTCTGTCATTATTGATGAAATGCTAATAAATAATAAAGCAAATCAAAGGGTGGGAATAAAAAAAATCATCAGTGTTTAGGCCCAAAATTAAGTCACCAGTGTAGATCACACACCAACAGAAGAGTAAGCTGTTTGCTCACATACCGTGTTGTGTGTGTACTGTACATGTGTTTGCTAGTGTGTGTGTGTGTTTGTCTTGTTTGCTCTCTCACTAAAGGCACAGTACAGAAAAACCTCCTCCGCAGACAATAGGAACCTCCGTGTCAATTATCCTGCCCTGAACCTGCGATCTCCTCTCTTTTCCCCCTCTCTCCTCTCTGCCTCCCATCATCCTCAGCTCCTCTAATAGGGCCTCTCTCAGGATGATGAGAGGACATGCTCTCCTCTGATGGCAGCGCAGCACAGCTCACAATGCTCTGTGTCAGGGCAAGATTAAGACGGGGCAGAGGGAAAAACATTCCCATCAGACATTGAGGGCTCTGTGTGTGTGTGTGTGTGTGTGTGTGTGTGTGTGTGTGTGCTGACAGGTATTAGAGTATCAGGTATTGTTGCCGCCTCAAAGGGAACATGCCAAACACGGGGGTGAGATACTAATAAACACAGACATGAATACAAGCCTCTTTACTACAAAGCGAGCGTGCACACACAGGATGAGCGGAGGATGCGAGGGAATGCAGGAAGGAGAGAGGGAGAGAGAGAGAGAGACGTAGAGGAGGAGAGAGAAAAAGGGAGAGAGATGTATAAACTGTCAACACTGTCACGGAAAATGGCCCTCAAATTAAGCCGAGCGTGTGGTTCTACAAGGGACTCTGGGAAATTGCCTTTTATCGTTTCCCAAACAATGGGCCGTCTGACAGCGCTGCGTATGATAACACACACACACACAAACACACTTGCATGCACACACGTCTGACAGCGCTATGCCCAATAACTCAGGCAGTCACTATTTACATTATTCCCCCACCGAGCCACACACTCTCCCTCTCTCGCACCCTCCCTCTGTCTTCTTCAGCGACTTTTACTGTCCTCGGCAGCCGCACGCTTTCATGTGGTTAATATCATGCAAAATAACAGCTTCTTATTTTCCTGCTGCCCCCCCCC
>OOFC01031851.1:0-14986 GCA_900323345.1 Pseudochromis fuscus | reverse complement strand
CAGCAGTAACAGCAGCAGTAACAGTAACAGCAGCAGCAGCAGCAGCAGTAACAGCAGCAGCAGCAGCAACAGCAGCAGCAGCAGCATCAGTAACAGCAGCAGCAGTAACAGCAGTAACAGCATCAGCAGCAGCAGCAGCAGCAGCAGCAGCAGTAACAGCAGCAGCAACAGTAACAGCAGCAGTAACAGCAGCAGCAGCAGCAGCAGTAACAGCAGCAGCAACAGCAGCAGCAGTAACAGCAGCAGTAACAGTAACAGCAGCAGCAGCAGCAGCAGTAACAGCAGCAACAGTAAGAGCAGCAGCAGTAACAGCAGCAGTAACAGCAGCAGCAGCAACAGTAACAACAGCAGCAGTAGCAGTAACAGCAGCAGCAGCAGTAACAGCAGCAGTAACAGTAACAGCAGCAGCAGTAACAGCAGCAGCAGTAACAGTAACAGCAGCAGTAACAGTAACAGCAGTAACAGCAGCAGCAGTAACAGCAGCAGCATCAGTACAGTGTCAGTGCTGCAGTCAGTGCTGTTCACAGTTTGGCTCGTGCTCAGTGTTCAGTGTGTGAACCGTCCTTTGTGTTTCTTTGTTGGCTACAGTACCCGGACACAGCCAGAAGCCTCCATGTGAGTGGTTGATGGAGGTGTAATGGCAACGACAATTACAGCAATTATGTGTTATTGTAGGCCATTATGTATTTTGTAGGTTTTTCAGATGTAGGCTTTCTTTGTAATTGCTGGCTTATGAAAGGCATAATAATCATGGGCCAGCACAGCCGCAGGAGCTACCAAGGGCAACCAGTACCTGGTGCCATGGTAACAAAACATTTATCCATAATGCTACTCTGTGGATGGCGAGGACAAGAGCATTGGCAGCAGGCAAATTAGCCCTAATGGCAGGGAGTGGAGGACGAGAAGGTGCTGGACAGCAGACAGGGGAAGAGCTGGTGGGTGAGTGGGTGAGTGGGTGAGTGGGTGGGCCTGTGATGAGGAGGAGGGCAGCATGAGAGCGACTGCAGGAGCTGAGGTAGGATGCATGAGAACAGTCTGGACCAGTGTGCATTTTGATTCTTATTTTTACAGCTACATTTTATTAATGTAACTAGAACATTAACTTTATCCAAACTTACTTCCAGGATTATGTCCTTTTATATTTTTACAAGAATGTATCTAATTAAATGGCTGACATCTTTTTTTGTTTAATATTAAAGACTTTTGCTCATTTATTGGGGACATGGAGACAAACATAACATAACAATGTGTCATATACAGTTTGTTTGCACCGTGCTCTCTGAGCTCAGTTTGACTGATTTAGTTCTGATAACAAATTATTAGATTACACATTATTATTATTAAAATATCAATATTTTACACACATTCTGTTTTTTGGTTTATTCAGAGAATAAAAAGTATAATTTTGGTTTTGGTATCGATCAGAGGATGAGCTCCTGTTTTGAGTTTCACATTTTTAAATCTGTCTTCAGACAAAGTAAAGTTCACATCAAACCTTCGAGTTTCAATAAGACTTTAAACTGTGGATCATCCTTCAACACTGTTTCTTCTGTCATGTTAATTTGTATCTTTTTGTGCTTCATCGTTACTTGATGATAATTTTCTTTTTCAGAGAAGTTTGACTTTAGTTTCACATGTAATCTTTAGGTGTATTCTGAGTGTTTGAAGTGTAATGATTAGGGACAGGTTCATGGTTTTAAGTCGGTCTTAAGAATAAATAAAGTTCAGTTGGAGCCTGATCATTGGCTGAATCCACCCATCAGCAGTTTGTCATGTGTCATTTTATGTTGTTGTTGTTTTTTTGACCTCATCCCTCCTGAGATGCTGTAAATTATTTTTATTTGATGCATTATGTCTTATTATGAGAGTATTTCAGGCACATTGTTGAAATTTCTTCATTTTTAAGAGTTTAAGTATAAATTTAATGATTTTTAATGATTCGATCATTTATCTTTAGATAGAAAAGCTTCACACACTTTGATTATAAGTCAAACTGGATGTAGTGTAGTGATGCAGAGAGCAGCAGAAAATTATTCATTTAAACTGAGGAACATGTGACAATGTTTCCGTTTCTCTGTGATGCTGCAAATATCTGCTGTGATGCTGATTCACTGTTTCAGGTCGAGTTGTGTTGGATATTAATAAACTGTAACTGTGTGTGTGTGTGTGTGTGTGTGTGTGTGTGTGTGTGTGCGTCAAACAGCCACAGAGAAAGCCAAGCCCCTGCTGTCACATCGCACTCGACTGGCTCCAGTTAAAAGCAGTGATATGACATCATCATCTTGAAGGAACAAGGAGGTTTGTTACAGGAGTGTGTTGCAGTTGTGTTTGGATTCGACAAACTTCTCCTGTGATTTTGTCGTGTCTGTGTTTCTGACCTGTGTGATCTGGGGCTGGTCCGAAGCTTTGATGACCTGCTGTGTTTTCATTAATATTTCACGTGCCGTGCAGAGGGAGCGGTGTCCGATCATGTGGTTTTAACATGCAGTGTATTGATTTAACCACAAAAGATTCCCACAGGCATCAACACAGGAGGATGCACACAGTGTTTCCCTCGAGCTGAATCCGGACCAGTGACCTTGCAGAATGTACAGGAAGGCTTGAAGGCAGCATCTGAGCATGTGCAGCTGATCTGGTCACAACCAGGGTGTGTGAGCTGAAAATCTGTTCCTGACACTGTGCTGTTTTTGATTTTTCTAAATGTTAACCATCATGGATCATGTGCACATAAAAGCACCTCATCCATAAACACATTCAATTTACCTGACCACACCTCGTGACCAATCAGTGCAGAGAACCGGGTCATCTCAGGCTCAGTTTCAGCTGCAGCCGCTGTGAAGAATAACTGCACTGGCCCTGTATATCAGTGGAGCCCAAAAAGAAGAGTTATCGCCCACCGCCTCAGCTCAGCGAGGCCTTTTAAGCCACATCAATCTCAGTTTTGGTTTCATGACATGTAGATTTATTGGCTAGTTGAATGCCATCGTTCTCATGCATCCCATTTCACGCCCCCTGTACACTAGCTGCTGTAAATATCCCACAGTGCAGCCGCTCTAAACGCTGTCAGGGGGCCCATGTAGGAAGATGTTTTCTGCTGCTTGCTGTAGTTGGGTGGGCCCTCTGGAGTATTGACAGGCTGTTAGATTAGCATTGATAGATCGGGGGCTTCAGTTAGCCTTTGATTAGCAGCGGCAGTCGCTGTCCGTGGTGCTGATCACAGGCTGGTTTACAGGAGCGCCAAGGTCAGGGCTCTCCATAGTGACATAACAATCCTCTGTGTGTGTGTGTGTGTGTGTGTGTGTGCGCGCGTGCGTGTGTGTGTGTGTGTGTGTGTGTGTGTGTGTGTGTGTGTGTGTGTGTTTTGGGAATGGGGGTGAGCCCAAGTAAAGGTTTTTGCTCGGGGGCCACTCACCCTTGTGTTACGCTGCAGCAAACAGGTGAAGTCTGAGAGCAGCAGGTGAGAAACATGATACAGATCATTTTCTCAGAGAGAGCTCCTGATGATACAGACTGAACCACTTCTGCGTGACACAGAAACTTCAGCAGACATGGACCATCCCGGCCGTCAGTGCTTTCACCTCCCAGTCACCACCACATCCTGGTTCAGGGTTTACATCTTTATTGTGGATGATTTTCTGACTGGTGCAGTTCACAGGATTCACAGCCTACGCTGCACATTCCTGTAAGTTGCCTTTAAAACTTAAAGCACTGTCTTCAGGTTTGGATCCATCATGCAACATCATCACGAGTCCAGACACACAACCAACACAGTCTCAAAAACAGTCTTCAGCTGCAAGAAGAACAAGACGTCCTGCAACACGTGACATGACTGAGAACTGCACAATAAGTTCATCAGAATAGTTATAAATGAAATAAATACATAAAATGTACAATTTCCACTTAGTGAAAGACGACGACGTCAAAATCTTTTTCAGAAATGAAAAAATGTCTCAAAATGTTGCAGTTCTTCCAGGACACAGTTGAACCCTCTGCATGTAAACCCTCAGTGATGTGAATTATTATTAATAAATTGTCCTTTCTCAGTGGATTTATTGAACTGGAAAAATACATCTGAACAAATCAAAGTTTGATGTTTGAAGTCGACCTGGAAAAGAAAAACCTCATGGACACAAACTGAATCCATATTAACACTAACACCCGGAGCAGAGAGCAGTGACACCCAGCGAGGTGAGGCAGACTGATCAGATGAAGTCGTGTCATGTGACATTGATTAAATGCCAAAGAGAAGAAATGACTGTTAGGATTTAAAAGCCATCAGAGCAGGTTTCATCTAAACGTGTGGAGCCACTAATGCAAAGACAGCCTCCCCTGAAGCTTCACTCCGAGGACCTGAGCGTCTGAGAGCAAAACAGATCTAAAGTTTTATCACTTTTCACTCCAACAAACAGTGAGTGACGTACCTCCTTCAGACAGCCCATGAAGTTGTTGCTGACTGGAGATCCCGGCAGGTCGGCTGTGCTGGGGCTTCCTCCCACGTAGAAGAAGTCGTCGGAGCCCAGCATGGTGTAGTCCTCCTGGGTGTAACCCGTCGTGGTCAGAATCCCGTCCACTGATATCGTCACCTGAACGTGAGGAGCAGACAGTCAGGGTGGAAATAACATCACAGCATCCAGAGGACAGAGGGAGGACGACTGTGGGACTGAGGTCATGTCAGGGATGTGGAGCAGACAGAAGAGGGATGAAGAACATTTACCAGCATCTTTTTCTTTATTTAGGAGTTAGTGGCAGCTACTGACAAGTATGAAGGGTGATGAGGAGTTTAGCTCCACACACTGACAAACATGCAGTAATATTATTCTTCATGTACCAATAATAAACCATGTGCAGCTGAAGTAAGTGAAGGAGCAAAGAAAGTAAAAAAACATGCAGGAGAGGACGGAGCTGGTGTCACACAAACACATCAAATCAATGCAGGACACACAGAGGACATCAGGGGACACACAGAGGACACACACTGCAGGACAAACATACTGTGGGTCCATCAGAGGCTGAGATGAAGACAAAATAACTGGGGAGTGTCTTCTAGTGATGTGCAGATCTCCCTTACATCTGCAGGCCAGTGATAAATATTCGGATAAATGAACGATGGGTTGAAGGTGGTGGATTCAAATATCATCAGAGGAAAATATTCATTATATTGTTAAGAAGCTTCATTTCTTGTTAGATGCAGAAGATCTGAACTGCACCATCTGCTGCAGCCTGATGTAAAGTTCCTCTGGTCCAGAGTTCATACATCAACAAGCTACATACATATAACTACATATAACTTGTAGAAATCATGATAATGTGGGGACATTAGGATTCATCATGGGCTGATGATCTGTCATCGGTCTCAAACCCTCAGGTACTGCTCCTCCTGCAGTGTGGGTGTCCTCACTCTCACACAGAGCAGCATGAATGAAGATCTGGTGTCATTTGTATCAGTCTTTGTTACAGTTTCCACACAATTATCCCCAAAAATCATATCACAAGGAAATCTGAAGTGAGTAAAACCCCAGAGGAGGAAGAGGAGGAGACACTGTGAGTGGATGAACCTGGTGAAGGGACGAGTGAAGTAAACCCAACGCCACCAAAACCAACACCCAGTTTCTGCTGTGAGGGACAAAGCACCTGGATGTACAGAAGTCAAGAAGCAGGAAGAGGAGAAGTTCACAGCAAACCAGAGAAGGACAATGAGAATGATATCTACCAGACAGTGGAGTTTGTTTACCAGAGCGAGTCCAACGCCTGTTTGCTTTGCAGAGAGACACGAGTTTACACCAGTGAACACAGCAAATCAAATGTGATGAAGACAGGACACAAGTTAGTAAAAAACAAGATGGTTCATTTCAGTAGGTAAAAAAATCTGTGGCAGGAGATGATGTTTGTTAAAAATGGGAAATGGAAGAACGGATCAAATGATTGGAGGAGAGATCAGGGTGGGCGTGGCCTGTTTCCTCCAAACACAAAGATGTTTGCTGATGCTCATCTGAGGAACTTCTGACATCGTACTGTGCTGAACTGATTGTTCCTCATAAATATTATAGTGTCTTTAATTTCTCCTGTCACCTCCTTATAAGCCCCTCCCTCCTCTCCAGCTCCTCCCACCTGCCCAAATAAGGACATTTCCGCTGAGGCTCTGGAGTTTAAAACGTTCGTCCAGCTGTGACGTACAGTCTGGTTACTACAAACTACTGGCTGAGGTGGTGGATGATAGTTCAGCTTTATCTCAACCATCATCTTCACATGTTGACCTCTGAGTGAAGAAAGAGTCAAAGCAACAGAATCATGACATCACAGTTTTACTTCTGTCATGTTGACGGGTACAAACCCTCGATACCCGCCTCTGATCCTTACCTGCCGCAGGTTGCGTGTCACTTTGACGTCGTGCCACGAGTTGTCGTTGAACTTCCCGTTGACCGGCTCCACGATGGCCTCGAAGGCCCCGGAGCCCAGGTTGATGACCAGGGACACGGCTCCGTCTTTCAGCGCCAGGTTGACGTAGTCGGCCGACTTGCCGGTGTGAAGGATGAGGCCGTTGCGCTGCCACGTCTTGAAGGAGAGCGTGATCTCGTCGCTGCTGCTCTGGATGGGGTTCTGGGAGAGGTCGTAGCAGAAATACTCGGAGCCACGGAAAGTGGCCACGTTCTCTTCCCTCGCTGTGGAGAGAGGAAACACAGTCAGTCATCACTCAGCAAAGACACCACGACATGTTCAACATTCAACCAACACAGCAAGCAGGTCAACACTATGGTAAAGAAGCTCAGACCAGGTGAAGGTCATGGGATCCATCACTTCCTGATCAGCAACTTCCAGAACACAGATCATTAAAGCAGGTGGGTGGTTAGCTCCACCCCCTCACTCCTCCCCAGCTCCTCCCTCCTGGCCAAATATGGTCACAATCAGTAAACAGTCATGAGTCAATTCAAAGTCTTAAGTCTCCTGCTGGTACGGTTTCATTTATTTAATTTGAAGCTTCTGGTTGTAGAAAAAATAATTAATTAAAGAGCTTGAAGTTAAATAAAACATTTTCTGATGATTAAAAATATGAAAACATTCAGTCGTGATCACCGTCTAATTTGTGTAGAAACTGAGAAGCTTCAGAAATCCTGTGCACTGCAGTCTACAGAGAGATATCATGTAACAACATCAAAGGCCTAATCTGGACACTGAAACTGCCATTTCCGGTCAAACAGACAGCTCGCGACTCAGCGGGAGTGTTTGTGATCAGACAGAAAGAAGCAAAGATGTGAGGGAGAGATGCTGACCGTGTTCATGACCTTGATAAAAGCAAAGAGGAAAATAAAGGAGGAAAAAACAGGGAAGTGCTGGAAGCGACAGAGGAAAGGGCAGAGGAGGGCGGAGGGGATAACACAGAAAAATGGCCCAGTCAGGAGTCGTTATCTCTGAGATCATCTTCAATTAACTCACTGTCTCTTAAGCAAAAAATACTGGAGTCCGGGCTCAGCAGATACTGCACGATCGACCTGCCCCCAAAAAACACTACGAGGATCTGCATCAGTGCAGTTCTCATGTGTTTTCATCAGAGTGTGGGCGTGTGCTGTGGAAATAAAATGGCCACTGCTTTCAACTCCTTAACAGAGACACCTCAGGCATCACTTCATCCCACACAGCAGAGACTCTTATTAAACACCAGGCTTACACATCTGGATGAGGACAGTTCATCCCTTTGTTGCAAACAGTTGATCAGAACAGATGTAAATGTCTTTGACCTGCTACTTCCAGGCAGGTCTGTCATGTCTGAGTCTGGGCTTTGGATGGACCAATCATCTGGTCTCGTCGTGGCCAGAGGGCGGCTGTGGCTCAGCTGATAGAGCAGGTCGTCTACAGGTCGGTGGATCAATGAACCTCCAGCTGTCCACATGCCGAAGTGTCCTTGAGCAAGACACTGAACCCTCCCAGTGTTAGCTAGCACCTTGGATGGCAGCTGTGTTTGCATTGGTGTGTGTGTGAATGGGTAAACTGAGAGGCAGATGGTGAAAAGACTCGATGTGCAGTCCATTTACCCTCTGGGTCAGTGTTTTCTTTAAGGACCTCTCTGCATTGCATCCATAAACAATTTGGCCAAACAGCATGATGCTGCCACCACCATGCTTCATGGTATTAGGCAGGACGTGAGCAGTGGCTGGAGTTCATCAGACAGGTTTGTGTTGCTTTGTGTTGACCATTGGTTCCCTGGTCAGCGAGATGACCAGGGTCCTGTTTGACTGGATGTTCACGAAAGGTCCTGATGGTTCCAAACTTCGTCCATTTCACAATAACAGATATTTAGCTCCTTCTGCCACTTTAGAAATTGTGTCTTTTCCCTTATTCTTGATATATCAACACCAAACTTAAAGATTCACCTCAAGCTCTGCTCCAACCACAAGCCCACCCTCTACCCCACCCTCTACCCCTCAGCAAGAACCTCTGGTGCCCTGTCACAGAGCTCCTTCAGCTTCAGGACTTGGGTTTTGGCCTGGCATCCAAAAAGTGCAGAGGCCAGTAAACACAGTGTATAAACTGTCTGCTGCAGGTTAGATTTCACCCTTAACGTCGTCCAGAGCATTTCACACCTGCTCTCACGATGAATAATAAATACAGGATGAATGGGAAACACACTCGCTAAGCTGCATCCTCAAACCTACGCAGCCTGACGGACTCAGACTTTCCATTAAAAATGCAAAATGAAATGGTGCCACTACACAGGACAGATACAGTCACTCACAACTAGGAATATGCTTTTAAACTAATGGTTTGATATTTGCCTGGTCTGCAGCTTGGTGGAATAAAAAGCACAATGTGGGTGAATGAGAGAAAGAAAGGAAAAGACAAGGAAGTGGACAGGAGGTGAAGAGTGTGAAGGTTTCATTATAATTATTGCTGGGATCATACATTAGGTGTGAGCAACATGTCTGGTCCCAGTTAGTCCTCTACTTCTGCCAGTTTTCTAGTGAACAATATTACAGTACATCATCGACATATAGTGTAATTGAAATGATTATAATAAAGAGAATAAAGCCTCTCTCTGTTCTCTGGTTTTCCTGTTTTCCCGCATGAAGCTTTTGGCTCGACAAAGTCAAACTGCATCTCGTCTCCAACATGGCGCCCCTGAGGTGAGAGAGCATCCCTCCATCTCCAGCCCACTGTGAGGCAGAAACAGCTTCATCGGTGTGCATGAGGAACCATGCTAGTTCATCCACGAGGACGTTTACCTGCAGGGCTGCAAACACAACGCTGCTGCAGAGGCCTCGTGAAAGAAAAGTGAGAAGAGGCAGAATACTCCCAGAAACAGCCCGACAGCATTCAGCGTGTGAGTATAAGCCCTGTGTTGTGTAGATGTGGCGATACGTTGGGAGAAAAATCCAATAGGAGATTACAGGCTTCCAGAAAGGCAGCCAAAGTCCATTTTGCTGAAATATGGAAGGGTAATGAATGGAGAATGAATATAACTTCTTTACGACTGAAACGAGGATGAAGTGAGGAGATTGTTATCGTCCCCGTAATGGTTTTAATGGCATCCGTAAGCAGTTCTATTTGGAGCCTTCGTGTGATGGATGAGCTCGAATGAGTCCTGCGAGGGGTCATCCATAAAAATGTCAGGGGGAGAGGTGGCAGAAGGGGAAAGTTATGGCCACAGTAAATCTCTGTTATATTTGGAAGGTAAAGGGAGGATGCTGTACACTGCAGGTGGCAAAGAAACCAAATCTGCACCGATACCCCTCCAACTTTTCCTCCAACCTGTTTAAACAGTTTGTTTTCTGCTTGAATCCTTTGTGTTATTTTCCTAAACATCCTGGTTTCAGTGACATTCACAGGGGGGTTTGACGCTAAGTGAAACGTCAGCTGTAGCAGAGAGGAGGTATTTTGTTGGAACTGATACCGACTCACATTTTCAGAACATCTCTGCAGGGCACGACGCAGTGGCTCATGAAAAGCGTGAAAGAAGAGTACAACGCTTCACCCCTGTCTCACCTCCGATTAGCTGGCCAATCATGGCGTGAAGTGGGTGTGAATGTTGGATTCGGAAAGTTACAGCAGGGACACCCTCTGCACCTCCATGTCAGGACGCTGTGGGTGGAGAGGCCTCGATCGGACAGACCATAAATCCCGCTTAAGAAATGTACAGTTGATCTTTCCTCCGGCGTCGGACAGTCACACTTGTCATTTTCGCTGGCAGGCTTCGGTCCAGCTGGCCGGTGCTTCCTGACTCTGTGCCATCTCAAATACTCACTTTGGAAAAGCTCCATCACCTCAAATATTAGCATAGACTCAACCCAGGTGTATTTGAAACTCAACTTAAAGTGACTGTTAAGTATGTGGCTCTGATAAATGACTGAGAGCCTCTGATGAATGAGTAATATGGATTGTTTTGCATGAATCTTTAATGTTACGACAGGACTCAGCGACACCGGGGTAATGGCTGCAGTCCCACTATGAATCTGCTATAAATAAGTCATCGGCTCGTACATAATTGAGTGACATTATGATTTATGACGTGTGGATTTTCTTGCAGATTTCTGCTTGGCTGACTGTGATAAATCAGGTGGCCACTTTTTACGCCTCATGCAGTAGATCCACAGACGGTCCGCTCGCTGAGGGACCGTCAGAGGAACACCAATTTGAGAGCGTCGTAAATCCAATTTGTTAATGTCCATATGGTCGGTGCAGCATGTGTTCGCACTGAATCAACAAGTCTCCATGAAGCTAAATGACCAATAATCAGTTTGGGGACTTGGTGCAGATCAGTGCACTTCACATGAGACACTGCAGACCTGAGGAAGCTCTGCACAGACACAGCAGCTCAGAAACCAGTGGTGGAAAGTAATGGAGTACATTTACTTGAGGACTTGAGGACTTGAGGACTTTTTTCAGTATCTGTACTTTACTTTCATTTATTTGTTTTTTTTGGAAACTTTTACTTTCACTCCGCTACATTTCAAAGACAAATATTGTACTTTGGACTCCACTACATTCAGAGGAAGTGTGTGTTACTTACTTTATATACAGTCTATGCTGCAATGTGTTTCAGGCAGTTTGTCCAGGTAGAGTTACCGTCACGCAAATCAGCAGGAAGTGACCGACAGCAGAACCGAACAATAAAGAGGGAAGACAGGAAACAGCACGGTTTGGTCGCATTACCTTTTTTTAAATGCTAAACAGCATGTTAGCATGTTAGCATGTTAGCCCTCTCGATAGTAAATTTGAAAACAATAAATCAAAACCGAACAGTCACCAACAAAGTATTATACACACTCTGCAGGAAGGAGTTTTCTTTTCATCGAAGCCCTTTCAGATTAAAATACCACATTACCAGGAAGCAGACGTTAGTCGGGGATTGACTCGGGCACTGAGAACAATACAGCAATGTACTGATATTAGAAAATGTACTTTTACTTTGTACTTTTGAATATTTAAGTATTTTTAAAGGTAAGTACTTTAGTATTTTAACTTGAGTAACATTTTGACCAAGTAACTTTTATTTGTAGTTGAGTAAGATTTGAGAGTATCAGTACTTTGACTTAAGTACTGAAGTTGATACTTTGTCCACCACTGGCAGAAACTAAATGTGAACTGTCTGGTATCAGACTGTTGAGCTGTGATGTTTGGATCCAGCAGCTGCTTGGAGAACCAGGAAACCAGGATCTGTTTGTTCACCTGACATCTGAAAACACCTCACATCTGAACTTAATTTGCCTCTGATCTTCTCGTTGTCTCCTTGCAGTGGATCCAGTGGAGCTGTGTGTTAGCTGTGTGTTAGCTCCTGTTAGCAGCACATAGCTGCAGCCACTGGGAGGGGCCTGCCTACAGGGGCCATTAATCCTCCCTCTGATATAAAGATGCAAATAAAATATATTTATGTGAAATGTTGATGACAGTACAATGCAACAAAATATATGTTTCCAGACTTTCAAACTTTAAAATGGGTCAATTTCAGCTGCAGCATGAGTCACTGCGATGAGCCTTAAAGAGGCATCTCCCTCCATATTTCAGAGGAGCAGCTTCACGGCCCCAGAAAATAAAACATCAGAGATCATGATGAACAAATACGTCGACAGTGACAGTGACGCAGCTCAGCTTTAAGCCTCCTCCATCGACTGACACTCATCTGTCTTCATTTCTTTGTATTAGCTGGACTTCCTGCCACACCTGTGTGACCATCTCACCACAGAAAAGAGGAAACAGCAGCAGCTCAGGTCATTTGTTTAAGCAGCTGACGACCTGTGTTTCCTCCATTACCTCCCCGTCCATCCTTCACTCAGCCTCCCATCCTTCATCAGACGCTGCATCAGTCACTCTGCCTGACCGCTGAAGACTCCTCTTCACCTCCACCGCCCTCCTCCCGCATCACATAATGAAAACCTGAACGTGTTGCTGTGGTTTGATACAAAACATGTGAACCATCTTCTCCATGTTCTGTTGTCTTCACCGTGTGCAGCAGTGCATCTTCACACAACTTCTTCATGAAGTCTTCCAACAACGATTATTGATGAATCTGTACCATTCACATATAGAAATGCTCTGTCAATGCCCATATAAGGACATGAGACTGCCACAGGTCCAGAGAGAGCCTGAAGACTCACTGAGGCACCTGAAGAAATTCCTACAAATTAACAAAAAAAAAACCAAGATGTGCCTGAAACCCTCTGAACTATTTCTTCCTGCAGATGAACTGTAAATCAGTTTGATTGACAGCTCTGGTCTCCAATGAGAGCAGCTCTGGTCTCCAGTCTCATCCTCATTGGACAGTGTCCTCAGGGTCAGAGGTCAGCCCCGCCTCCTCCCTCCTCCCTTCATATCCATATATGGTCACTTCCTGGTCAAAATTTTGGTGAAAATTTGACCTAAATTGTGGTCATTAAAATATATATGATGATTATTTTTTTGCATACATCTGAAGCTGAAGTGCAAACACACCCACGTTCTCATGCACTTGATGGAAGCGTGATCTGGCAGCAGCTCAGGAGGGAGCACTGAGGAGCTCCTGGGTGGACCATCTGCCGTCCTGCTTCAGCACGGGGGTGAGGTAATAATCCCTCACATTGCTGTTCACAGCCCAGCACTGTCTGTGTCTCACCTGAGCACAGAGCCACCGGCAGCACAGCTCCCTCCATCCACTGCACTGCCAATGAAACGATGGCGAGAAAGCAGCGGCGACCACGGCGAGGAGAGCGGAGCAGAGCAGCGGAGCATTATCTGGTGGTGCTGCTGAATATGAATGTGATTTCTGGATCCTTCCTTTCTCTCAGGGTGAGCACTGCAAATTAGAAGTGGGGGGGGCACCACCGCCATATCGAATGGAACAGCTCGCCACAACATCAAAGAAAGAGGCTCAGGCAAAGCCACAACATGAGGAAGTGGACACAGTAGCACAGGCACAAAATGGCTGCCTCATCACTCGGTGTGCATCACAGTGGCACTGGGAGGAAGCTCTGAGGCTGGATTCAGAAAACCCTCTGCACTGGTAAAAAGGTCGTTTCACAGGTTTTCTCCAACACAGAAACATCTGCAGACGTGGATGTTAAACGTCTGGAGTGAGCAACACCTGAAGGAACAGTTCAAACTGAAATATTCATGTTTAGAAAGGAAAAAACTGGAATTTACTTCACAGATTTTCTTCAGTATTTTTTAAAATACACAGAAATATTAATAAACAAATACATACAGTGGAGATATATATACCATGAAAATCTGACACTGACTCAACTATTGTTTTAAATAGTTTGATTGAGAGGCCAAACTCCTCTCTGCTGTGAGACCACGCCCACATACACTCACTGTCTTTATGGATCCTACTGATGACACAGCAGGACACAGTGTCAGTAAAACCATGACAACTATAAGACAGACTGACCACATGTAATCTGAGTAGTAGTTTATTGTAACATGTTCCTTTTAATTACTGGATTACCTACGAATATTTTCAGGAACAGAATGAAGTACATGAGAGTATTTGACTTTAGAGACGTCCTCAGCTCCTGTTTGAAATACTCTGTGACATGTTGATGATGGATGTGATTGGATCTCTGAGTGATGGAACCAGAACACTGGAACCAGGACACAGCTGTCCCACCAACACATTTCATACCCAGCCCATTTCAATTTGCCAGATCCTTTCTTCATCTTGTGACTTCAGCGTATTTCATTAATTCCTCCTCATCTTCTCACTGATAGCTTCAGGACTACAGAGGTGGGGGGTAGTGGTTCTCAGAGGATCTAAAAGCTCTGTGGATGACCGACACTGTGACTGCAGCTGATGGTCGGTACAGACGTGACTGGACTGTGGGGTCATGGGGTCAGATACAGCAGCAGGTTTGATGATGAAGACCAGTTAAAGAGGACGGTCAGGGTGAAGCAGGAGAGGGAGGGACACCACAGAGGACCTCACCCACACTGGACATAACCCACAGTGGACATCACCCCCAGTGGACCTAACCCACAGTGGACCTCACCCACACTGGACCTAACCCACAGTGGACCTCACCCACAGTGGACCTCACCCACAGTGGACATCACCCACAGTGGACCTCACCCCCAGTGGACCTCACCCACAGTGGACCTCACCCACAGTGGACATCACCCACAGTGGACCTCACCCACAGAGGACCTCACCCACACTGGACCTAACCCACGGTGGACCTCACCCACAGTGGACCTCACCCACACTGGACCTAACCCACAGTGGACCTCACCCACAGTGGACATAACCCACACTGGACCTCACCCACACTGGACATAACCCACACTGGACCTCACCCACACTGGACATAACCCACACTGGACATAACCCACACTGGACCTCACCCACAGTGGACATAACCCACAGTGGACATCACCCACAGTGGACATCACCTACAGTGGACCTGCAGCTGTCCAGTCTTCATGGACACTTCACTCTCTGGTTTGTATCTTTGTGGACAAGCAGAATGAGTGAACACACGTCCTCCAAGCTTTGAACTGAAGAGGCAACTTCAACTTTTTAGCT
>OOFC01031848.1:3996-17130 GCA_900323345.1 Pseudochromis fuscus | reverse complement strand
TGTGTGTGTGTGTGTGTGTGTGTGTGTGTGTGTGTGTGTGTGTGTGTTTACAAGGTACAGAAAAAGGAAGAGACTTAAGACATTTACATAAGAGAGAAAAAGAAGACAGTGTGAAGTTGGCAGAAAAGAAGAGAGGAGGAAGAGGAACTGTGTGTGTGTGTGTGTGTGTGTGTGTGTGTGTGTGTGTGTGTGCATGGAGGTAACAAGAATCAATCGCCTTCTAGCAGCCGGCGACGAGGAGATAAAAAGCCGGGTAAGAAAAACAGGCGAGATAGAAAGAGAGGGGGGAAACAGGGAGGAAGAGGAGGAGAAAGAAACAAAGTCAGGAAGGAAAAAAACCTCAGGAGACAGAGAGAGTGTGGGAGGAAGAGAGACTGGTGCTTCAAACAAGGGGTGAGGAGGAGGAGAGGGAAGAGGGAGAGAGAGAGAGAGAGCTGGTAATGAGTGAAAGTTTTGAGAGCGTCAGTGTCTGTGCCGGTGGTGGGAGTAAAAATAAGATCTGACAAACCATAATCCCAATATTCCTCTCCTCCTCCTCCTCCTCTTCCTCCTCCTCCCAGCTTTCATTGCTCCCTCTTTCATTTCTGCCATGCCGAGCTCCCCCTCTCTTGTCCTCTCTCCCCCCTCCTCCTGCCATGCAACATGCGATGATCTGTGAAGTGTGAAAATGCCACTTTAATGTGTCAAATCCACATAGTTTCATGTTTAAGCAGTTTAAGCACCGGAGAGAAACAGAGTGTAAGCAGATTTCCAGCATACAGCGTATCTAATAATATCTAATAATAATAATAACAGTAATAAATGCAGTGTGTACAGTGAAGTTATTTTTAGAAACGACTGGCTTTAGATTTCCAGATCCAAGCTGAGTGTTGATCTGATCAAACGTGAAGCAAACAGAATGAGAGCAATAAATAAATAAATAAATAAAATTACAAGCAGCCATAAGCAAAGCAACAAACATGTCATCCCCAGTGAATAATGAACCCACCCCGGTGGGAAAACTGATAACTTACACAAAGTGAACAGACTGCACAAGCAGCTGTGTTTGGATGTACAGTTGCAGTGATGCTTTAAGCTCAGCGCTAATATGGCGACCGCAGACTGTATGGACGAAGGACTGTACGGACTAAAATGGACGAAGCTAATGTGATCTATGTCATCCACTGGTGTGTGGGTCTGCATTCTGAAGCCAGGAGTTTGGTACATCACCATGTTTTGTTTTCTTAGAGCCAGAAGTGACCATATTTGGATATGAAGGGAGAAGTGAGGAGGCGGGTCTGACCCCTGAACCTGAGGTCACTCCCCAGTAGGGGTGGAAATATTCAGATGCCTCACGATTCGATTATGATTACGATTCAGGGGCTACGATTTGATTCTAAAACCAATATCAATTTTTTTTCAGCTTTTTCGTTATTTCGTTATTTCTTTTTGTCTCACTGTGTGATCACTCACCACTTGGTGTTTTTAAAAACAGATATAATGAAAAACACTGTCATGAATTTATTTCCATTAACTTTTATTAAACTAATGGAAATGTGTAAAGTGGAAAATTACACTGTAAAGAACAAAAGGTAGCAGCATCCTTGGCTTATCACGCTGGGCATTTTGGCAAAGAACTTCTTGGCATTGTGCTTGACAGGGAATAAGATGACCTACAATATAAAACATGAATTTCAGAAATCAAAGGTCATAATGGTATAAGGGCATGTGAAACTCCATCAGGCTAACTGGGTTAAGGAATTATGGTAAATTGATTTATGCAAGTCACTCGCATCGCCGGCGATACGCTCCAGTCAAACATCACACTCCGGAGATCCGGCACGGAGCTGGAATACTTTAAACCTGAAATGTTAGGATCACTTATAATTCTGTTTTAATTCTGTTCACTTTCGCCATCAACTTTGTAGAAGCCAAAGTGCTTCCATACGCTACCGTTGACAACATATGGAGCTGGACACGGTCAGCCAGGTTTATTTGTTATGTGCTCCCTATAAAGTGTCCAGGTGACAACGCACTGCACAACTGAGTTTCGCCTTTTTGTCCGTCTATGGTACATTATTTAACACTTAAATAATCGGACTTTGGACATTTATGAATCGATTCAGAATCGTCTGCATTTGAATCATGATGTAGCTAAGAATCAATTTTTTTCCCCCACCTCTACTCCACAGTGTGCATGAGACTAGAGATCACTGGTGAATGAGCCTCCAACCCACCTGTAAATCACTGGAGACCAGACCTGTCAATGAAGCTGACCACGTCCCTCCATCTTCCTCTTCTTGAAGCCTAACATCTCCTTACTGATGACATCATGTTCAGATGGAGTTTTCTATTATCGAGGGACCATCAGGAGTATTTTTTTCACTTGTTCATCTGCCTCATTTCTGAGTCCGGTTCCTTCGTGTATCTCTATGTACAGTCTGCATTTGCACACGAAATACACAGTTTGCTTTTACATAACCACAAGGACACCCAGCAGTTCCTTGCTTTCTGAAGCCAGCATGTTTGCATGTTCTCCCTGTGCACGCGTGGGTGTCCTCCAGGTACTCTGGTGTCCTCCCACAGTCCAAAGACATGTTTGTTTGGTGAACTGATTATTCCAAATCAATTGACTGTAGGCGTGAGTGGTTGTCTATGTGTGTTGGCCCTGTGATCAGCTGGTGACCTGTCCAGGATGTGCACTGATGGCCCTGACAACAGATTAATAAATAATAATAATAATCATAACTGGCTTTTCCAACTGTCAGTTCCTCCCACTCGAGGCATCCGGTGCAATTCTGAAAATCCTGGAATGCGACAGTGAGACATGTTGTAAAAAATCTGATTAGCAATATGTGTGAAATCACACGTGTGGGATGGACGATGAAAAAAAAAAACACATGAATGGACTCACTGGGGCTTGGTGGTTTCCTCTCCCTGCAGTTGGAGGAGGATTACCAAGCTTCAGCTTTTGTTTCAGCATCAGCACAGACAAATCCTGGAGCTCAAAGGACAATGAGTGTTCAGTGTCCATGTGACTGGAGAAAGAAAAAGGAAAAGAAGCAGAAGGAGACGTTTTAGAGCAATTTACAGTCCACAGAGCAAGGAAATCAATCAGTGAGAAAGGGACATGAAAGAGAAATTTATGGAGGATTTCTATCCAATTTGCTGAAATAATGACGATAATGACATCCCCACTACCTGCTGCACATTAACCCACAAATATCCAACATAATTTTCTCCTTCAAAAAGTCTAAGTCTGATGTAAAAGCTGACAGACCAGGCAACATCTATAACAGAAATTCTACTTATTTTGTTGTCAGGCGTAGCGTATAAAACACAGGTTTTGCTCAAATAACCAATAATATACATAATATGGATATTGTTCTATTATAAAACCATCAATTCAACATTCTCTCATTCAGTCACATTGTAGAATACAAAACAACTCAGACAGGACATGGAGGTTTTAATGGGATGTATTTACATGAGTAAATTGGCCATAATCTTGCAATAATATTGTCAGTTTACAGTTAGTTACTCATAATGTCCAGAATGAAAAAGTATTTCAGTAATTAGCATGCTCAGGTCATGTACAGCTTTCAAAGACCTGCTTTGTATTTGCATGCTAACCACCAAACTGTTAAACCGACGACTGTTTATAGACTTAATATGACCATGTAAATGTTGTAGGCTATGTAACAGACTTTTCTTCCTTTTGCTCAAACATTTGAGCAGAATAGAAATTTATTGCAAAATTTTGGAGCTTATTTTTTGTCACCTGCCTGAAGTGAACTTTTAGCTCTGTTCCTGTCTCCAACAACTCTGTTTTAATGTTAGTTTTGTATCTACTTACGTATTTGGCTGGAAGGCAGAAAACATGGATGAACCGAAGCAGGAGCGTAGACGTTTGATTGACAGGTCTGAACTCCAGTCTCGTGCTGCATTCATGTGCTCCTCGGACGGTCCCAGTTTCCGAGTTTGGAAGTCGTTCTCCCGACTTCAGTGAGTTCAAGTGTTTTCAGGTCGGAACGGTTGGAAAACTACAAACAACATGGATGCCACGAAGAAAGGCATTTTGCTCTTCGGAGAGTATAAATTATATACTGTAAGCAGTTTTTATATTTGTGTTTTCAATATATTTGTGACAATGAGGAGCAAAGGAAACGGATCAAGTGAGCCATCAAATATGCACGTTGTTCATATAAGCTTATGTTTTATTTGCGTGTATATTGTTGTGGCTATTGTTTTTCCGACTTAAGCTGCCATTCATGTGCATTTTCCAACTCGGAATCTCGTTTTAACAATGTTTCCGACACCACATGAATGCAGCATCAGACACATTAGGGTTCAGATTAGGGTTAAACCCGCCTCCTCATTCCACCCCTCATATCTAAATATGGTCACTTCTGGCTTCAAAACAGTCCACCAACCAATGGGTGATGTCACATTAGCTTCATCCATCCTATACAGAGTCTGTGGTACTTAAAATAATAATTCTGTCCATTCTCTCATGCAAACCCTTAAATAATAATAATAATAATAATAATAATAATAATAATAATAATAATTTAACATTTTATCACTTTCCTTTTTCTAGGCAAGAACAGTATAAGTGGTACACACCTGTGTAACAACTTGATGCAGATTTTTTTCTATTATTTTAATTCTTTAGCCCCAGAGGACACACTGTGGGAAACCTTTATTTTCAGGGTGCCAAAGTTCACCATCAGCTGAAAACAGATGTAACCAAGAACAATGAAGGGCATGTAAAATTTTAAAATATGTTACATTAAAATGTGGAATTCATACATTGGTATTAAAGAGATCTGCTCATATTCCACAGTAATAAAAAAGCAGACTTTCCCAGCTCCCCACAGTTTGTTGTGACCTCCAGACTCATGACTGTAAGCGAGTGCAATGTCTATCAGCGACGAGAGGCGAGTTTAATTAAAGCAATGAATACCAGAGAAGATCAGAGATGATCAAACTGACTGTGTCTAAATTATTAGTGCAAAATGATTTCAAAGCAATTTTCACAGACACACTCCAACTCAACAACGAGCCTCAGCAATGACACAGATCGGAGCAGATTCAGCGTGTTCCCAGTGTCAGTCACCTCCTGCATGTAAAGCAGGGCGCCGTGGTGAAGTATCAGGCCTTCTGGAGCGGCAACAAGCCCAAATATTTATTTAAGTAACGGGAAAGACGGCAGTAAGATAGAAGGGATGACTGACGCCAGGAGTCACGCATCGTAATAACCCAGATTCCCCCTGACAAGCCGATAGCTGTATGACATGAAGTGTGATGCGTTTACAGCCGCTCAGTGCTGCTCACTCTGCCTCTTGTGACTAAAAGTACGTCCCGACGGCTTCTCGACCCCGAAGTAATTGTTGTGAATCTGTGTTTCACTGTCACATCAAATCTCCCTTCTGGTGGTAACAGAGACACAGACAAGGTCTTAATCTGCAGCGTTTTGTGTCTATGTCTGTTTTATCCCTGTGTGTGTGTGTGTGTGTGTGTGTGTGTGTGTGTGCTTATACCATACTGCAACATATCATATGCTTCTTGCTTGGTTGCCTTAAATAAGCGTGTGTAATGTAATCTAATTAGGTCTGCCTTGACACAACAAAGACAAGATTAATGAACTGAGCCGAGCTCCCACACACACACACACACACACACACACACACTCACCAGGATAATTCAGCAGTGCATATGTATTTGTGTGTGCGTGTGAGACTCAGCTTGAACTGTGAGCCATTTTCCTTCATTTAACTCGTCCTTCGTTCAGGGTGATAAATGTTGTTTTTCATGAGGCCTTGAGCGGTGCTACTCAAATTAGGGGAATCCCAGTCTCTAACACCACCACCACCACACACACACACACACACACACACACACACACACACACACACACACACACACACACACACACACACTGATAACACACAAAGAGTCTGTGCAGTGTAATGGAGACAGTGAGCAAAAGGAGGAGGACAAAGTTAAAGGAACAGTAAACCTACACAGGTTGATAGCTTTAATATTGAGAGCCCGTATTTGACATTGATTTGACTTTTTATGAAAAAGTGTTGAAAATGGGAGGATCCATACTGGGGGAATTCTGACTTTCAGAGATGATATCTTACTTGTATGAGCCCCTTATTTTCAAACCATGAGTTTATGTCATAATCTATACAAACAGAATTTTGAGCCTTGGTTTTCTGTTCTGCTTTTTCAAGTTTTCTGATCTAAGCACAGTATTACAGTGTTGGTGTTCATACTGCACATGGTCAGAGTTTAAGATCATGAGGTGAAGAGATGGTTCAATAATCTCTGAGAGAAAAGCTCTCAGTCTGCAGCCTGATCTGTTCAAAAGGGGAGATTTGTGATGTACGAATGTTGGCTTTTTTTTGCACATGTTTTAGTTCATGTACTGCAGCATAAAAATAACCACCGGTGCACAGAGATAGTATTCAGTCAACATTTTACTAGCTACGTTACTTTCAGTATTTCCCCATTGCAACATTTTCCACCATTTCCCACACGCACACAGATAAATATGGACATAGATAGATAACATTTTACGTCCAGCTTGTGATTAAAATACTGAATCCACTGTTATGTTCCTCTATCAGCTGCTAATGGGTGTAATATTTACCAGCCACAGACGTCCTGCTGGGATCTTTCTGCTTTCTGATCCTGGATCAGATTCAGACTCAAACATGTTCACACTGGTTGGAAAAGTTTGAATTTCCAATCAACAAAGTTACTTTGTTTGTTTACAGTCACCCGTTGGAGAGTCTAGCTCCGCCTCCTGTCACTCTCCCTGACGTTAGCCAATCAGAAGAAAGTGGGGTTTTGAGGATGAAATCAGAGACTGCATAAATGGCCATAACAAGCTAAATATGATGGGGTTTTTTTTTTACTGAAATCAACAAAACTCCTCCAGAGGAGGCCAGACTATACATATAAATCTAGAAAATGACCATAATATGTCCTCTTTAAGGAAACAACCTTAACAATATCAGGCCACATATGTACCCTGGCCTGTTTTTACCACGATGTCAATCCACATCCCATTCATCATCTACATGTGTGTGTTCATCCTGCTATAAATGGAGTATTGTACACAAGCTTTTCTACTACATCACATTAAAAACAGGTGTGGCCACGCTGACCACCTGCTACCCACTCTCCACACACACACACACACACACACACACACACACATACAGAGTGCTAAAGGCAGTGACAGAATGAGAGCACACCGAGGAAGAGTGGCCTTAACACACTAATTCTGCATCAACACCCTCCCACATCCAGACAGAGGCACAGTGTCAGGATGCAAGGCAACGCAAGCAGATGGAGGAGAGGGCGAGGAGGAGAGCGGGGCTGCCTTCAAGAGTTGTGGGAGATATCGCTACTATCAGAAGAGCACACAAGAATAACCCCTGACATAGATGACAAATGTCTGTTATGAGTTATAGTGGTAGTGGGAGGTTTAGGGTTTCCTAATGAAGTTTTGGAGTTATAAAGTGGGATAAAAAAAGTGGATTAATGTATTTCTGATGATTTAATGGAGGTTTCTCAATTGTATTTTGCATCCATCCTTGTTTAATTTACTGTAAATGTATCTAATATGCATGCAACCCAAACAGCATGTGATAATGCACTGCATACATCTGGGTGTTAGCTAAGGATATAGCGTTGGCTCATTAGTTTACACATTCAGCATAAGCAGCACAAAATTAGGATTAATTTGAATTTGTGCTTTGCTCTCCACTACTCCTGAGGAAAATATCCAGCTCATTAGCTGCTAAATGCTCCATTTGGTTCACCAGCTACGTGGTCACTTTGTCCGTCATATAATGTTGAGTGTACACTGCAGTTATCAGAGTGTTAAAAAAATGATACTGTTTGAAATTTTAGGCACAGAAAAATAAACCAGAGAGCTACAAGCAGCTGAAGGGAACCACACAGACTGTAGGAATGGACAAAGTAACTGGGTGTCAAAATCAGGCCAATGCAGAAGTGCATAAAAGTATTAAAATTTTTTTTTTAATTTACTTCAATTTAAAAATCATTTTCATTCATGAAATAGTCAGTCAGTACATTTTATCCACAAGTCAGCTCTTCTTCTGCAGTGATCTGGTGGTCCATTTCATCATTAAGTAGATATTAGACTTCAAAAAGAGGAAGATTTGGGGGCGTGGTTAGTTTGATTAAATGGAACCAGACCTGAACTCCAGTGTGCTCGGGGTCAAGGGTCAGATCCGCCTCCTTCATATCCAAATACGGTCACTTCTGGTTCTAAGAAAACCAACATGGCGACGTTCAAATACCAAACTCTTGACATCAAAGTGTGAGTGCACAAACAGTCTGTGGTCATATGTCAGTGTAAAATATGAGATGATGCAGCTTTAACATAAAGCACATGATACAGTACATTCCTCAGCCATGATGTCATTGTTTTCAGCTTTAATGATGTGTTGAACCATTCTCCATTCAAAGGGCTCATTATATGAATTCTACAAAACACGTCTTTTTATTTTTTTTTCAAACGTCAGGGTCACACCGTATGTTCCTGACTGATATGACCTACTGATCTTTTCCTAATCAACATCTCTTCATTACAGTGACACATTGTATTTATGGATTTCACTCTGTAGGAAGAAAAAAAGACTCCAAGGTGACA
The DNA here is from genome assembly GCA_900323345.1 of Pseudochromis fuscus. Lineage (NCBI taxonomy): Eukaryota > Metazoa > Chordata > Actinopteri > Pseudochromidae > Pseudochromis > Pseudochromis fuscus. The sequence continues at coordinate 8,453 of OOFC01031848.1, read as the reverse complement.
GCGACATCTGACCCACACAAGTGCTTTGTGGTGAAGATAAAGGGCTTCTGTGTGATCGGGTACATGTTATTTTGCAGTTTTAATGCGTCGCTCCCAGACACTTTGTCTCTTTAGCTCGTCTCGGATAATCAAATGAATAATTAGGATGCATGAAGCTGGCAGGCCTGCTGAGAGAAATCTGTAGCTTGTCACTTTTTAAAAACAGGGAGCAGCGTGAGCTCAGAGGGAACAGACAGAATTACATTTAGATTCTAGCTCAGCTTTACTCTGCGTGTGCTGCAGTTTTAAGTAGATCAGTCAAAGGGAAAGAAAAAAAAAAAGGCAAACAGCCACATGTATCTACCAGGTGGGTCAGAAATCGGTGTATGGATTATCTTATTTGTGTTTGTCACACACCCTCCTCCACCGACATGGGAAATCAACAGTGAGGGAAATCGATGCTGTCTCACCGAAGCATAAAAAGGTCACAGCAGAATACAGTATCACATGGTATCGAGGGGTGAAAACAATCTGGGTTAAAAAGCATCTTGTGAATATTGAATAATTGATCATATTGGATAAGATCCCAGCTTCAGCTGAGCGTGAACAATGATAATTACAGGAGGACTGATGATGTGCTAGAAATAAACCAAATTTCCCACCTTGACGAGAGAAAAGTGGGCTTCATCACCTAACTGGGTCTCTCTGAACCCAGCGGTGATTAAAACACACTGAGATGACCTAGATAAGTAGCAATCAAGGTGGGAAGGTGGGAGAGAGAGAGTGATGGAGACACAGAGAGAGAGAAAGATACCACCCACACTCCTGATTCCTCATTAGGACGAACACTCTGGGATTCATTAAGTACGACGCGCAGTGTTTTTCTCAATCAAAAGTAGTGGTTTAACGCACACTGTACACTCAGCTTGTTTTGCTTTTGATCCCCTGACAAAACGCCTCGTTGGAGAGATACACCACTGTATCTGGAAATTGACAAAATGCTTAACTAATCAGGCTTTTAATTGTGTTTGATTGTTATTGTTGGGGGGATTCTTACAAGGCTTGTTAAAACGCTGTTTGGCTCAGTTTCCTGCAGCAGAAAATCCTGAGAAGTGGATGATGGTGGAGTTTAAAGACTCCCAGGATAAATACTGAAGCTTCCCAACAGCATAAAGATTATAAATGATGATCTCTCAGAAGTGAAACACTAAATTCAACTGTAAATAGAGTGTGTGTAAACTACAATCTGAGCTTTCCTACGTCAAAAAAACAACGTAAAGCATCTATCTATCTATCTATCTATCTATCTATCTATCTATCTATAGAAACAGGCACTAAGTAGAGACCAGGGTCCATCACACCAGGCAGGACCCCAGGTGCAGGCTGTGTAAAGACGCCCCTAAGACAATGCAGCCTATAACAGCAGGGTGTAAGACAGAAGCAGGCGACACCATACATGGAAAGCCATAACCAAGTGGCTGGCACAGTGCACAGGAGCATCTGTGCCGCGTATCTCTGGACATCCCCAGGTCAAGATGGGACACACCTCCTGAGGTGGTTGAGAGTGATAAGATCCTTCCAGATACAGACTGACAGACTGGTGATGGTGAACCAACTGGACACGGTGGTTGTGGTGGAGAAGCAGCAGAAAGAGGTGGTGGTGGGAGATGGTTGGTTGACAGTGACAGAAACATCAGGAAGAAGGAACACGAGATGTTCCACAAATATCAAGAACCCTCAAGCTCCCAGGGAATTATTATTATTATTATTATTCACATTTGGTCCAAAATATTCAGCTGTAACAATCTGTGAAAACCGAATCACCTGTTTCAACATAAAAAATTAAACAAGGTACTAATATGATGAATGTGTTATGTGTTCTGATGTCTCCACCTTTGCTCTTCTACTGTTGATGTCGGGTTAGTGAACAGTCTGGGTTAAAAGGAGTCTTAGCTGAAAATAAACATGAGCTGCTGCTGGAAATGAGGTTTAACCCTTACATACTGTTCTTATTTGATGTCTTCACAGTGTGGTTCAGGTCATAATAAGTATCTGTATCACATTTTGAACATCAGTTTTATTTAGAATGTATCAATAACCTATGTGACATTAATAAATGGATGATTAGTCCTACATTCATGTTTCAGAGAGCAGTGTGTGTCCACTCTACTATCTGTGGCACTGTGCCTTGAAAATGCTCACAGTCATGGCAGGTACAGTTTCATAGTTTCAGGAAAACTCTAAAACCAACACTCTCCCTGATTTTAATAGATAACGGTTAAATGTGACCCGAAACAGCCTCAATGCCCAAAAATTACTTGTGTATTTTGGATCAATTCAAGAACATCATTATATTTCAGACTGAAAGAAAAATGACATTTAGGGCATTTTTACTGCTGCCAAATATCAAAAAGGGTCAAATCTGACCTGAACAATATGTAATGTTGGCCATACAACCAATATACTCATATATTAAACATGCTCATCTTCAACACTCCGGAAACCAGAGAAAAATAGTAATGATTTGTGATAATTATCTATTAGTATAGCCACTGATACTACACAACCAGTGATTAGATACATTTTCAATATTGGCAACTTCATGCTTTTATAGGAACACTGTCGGGGTAGGGGTTGTATGTAGAATCAAGAAATCAGGACCAACTGATTTAAATGATTATTATCTCGAGCGCACAAACCTCCACTAAGATATAATCCTCATGTGGTCTCCACAAAGTTAGGAATTTAATCCAAAGAGCGCAAATGTTTCACAGTTTTCAGTTTGAACCCACTGCTTCCTTCTTCTTCATCCTCTCCGACCCATCAGTGCAGTGGTGGCCCCATGGTGGAGTTAATAAAACACACTCGTACAGTTTTATACAGTACAACACTGTGGTATAAAGTTTAATACAGATATACTTCTTTTTCCCACCTAGAGAAGTAAATGCAAAATGAGTCTCCGCAGCCTCCACTCACTGCCTCTGCTCTTTTTCAGTGTGAGAATCAGACCGAGTGCAGTGTGGATGCAGCTAATCACTGACTTGTGAAAGACTTGTTCATTCAGCCGTGCACCAAGCTCTTCCACTCAGAGCTGTTTAATTCAGCTCTGGCTGAGGAGAGGCTGCTGGCCTCGGTCATTAGGTTGTTCGGCTGGCGCTGCTCAGACGTGCCGCAGCCAGCTCTCTGTTTGGTGGAGGGTTTTCTCTCCAGATTATTTTGGAAACTTTTCTGTGTGTTTACCGTGGAGGGGAAAAAAACACACACAGCACTTCATAAGCTGTAGAGTAAAGTTCAATATGTCAAGAGACTTACAAAAGATGAACTGTTTGTTTGTCTGTGTTGTTATCTCTTTTATATTGGAGTTTGTCACCCTCGGAGCACCCAGGGCTCCTCCGAGGATCCTTTGATACTCATCTCCTCATCTTTCCCTGTCAGCCTCCTCGTCTCTGTTGTTCACAGTGTGGCTCTAATCCTCACCTCGTCTCACAGGTAGCTTTACAATTCTTACATCTTTGAACCTGTTTTCCAGCTTTTTCTGCCGTTCAGCTTTATTACTGCTCAGAGGTCGTAGCATTGAGGTGAGGGGATAACTGATCAGGGCCGTCATGAGGATTCCTGGACAGGACACTTAATCCACAGCAAAAGCACACACATGAAGGCACCTGACATCCGCTGACTGACTGATTGAATGTAAAGCTTGTAGACAAAGTCTGGCCACATGGAGTTAACGCCTCTATATTTGGTTTCTGGGTTTAAGTGTACTGAAGACACCAGGGAGCTCAGCAATGTGGAGCAGCCTTGCGTTTGACAGAGCTCTCCTGATTCAGAACAAATGAACAGCAGCACATGTGCTCCACCCAGTGGTGGTGGGAGGAATCACACGCTCATACAACCACATATCCAGTGAGTTGATAAGAAACACGTTCGCTTTTTAACCCTTTAACACCGGAGCCTATGAATTTCTAGCTGGACTCTTTATGCCGATTTTGATTTCAAATTCAAATTTAACGACCAAAAACCAGCCATTTTGTACAGTGTTTTTGTCCACTAAAACTTTAAAATCAAATTCTGTTAGTGTTTTTCTGCTATTCTTGCTTCATTGTCACTGTTATTATGCTCTTACAACACATAGTAAATTGTAAATCACTTACTTTGCTGGCTTCCGAGAGAGGCGCTAGTGAAATTACCGTAATGACACCATATTCACTGTAAAGTGCAACATCTCAGCACTCGGGGGCCATTGGAATTTTTCCAATTGCGCAAACCGTGACATAATTACGGTAATCCTAATACACATGTGCAGACTTGTCGCCAATGACAGGCTTGGAATTAAAATTAAGCACGTTGATATTTTTATTTGATTTTACAGTTTGCTCCTTTAAGTTTGCAAATTATTTCACAGTTGCTTCAAAAATCACCACACACACACACAGTGACTGGCAGTTTTAAAATGTTTATTAAAAAATAAAATAGAAAAA
>OOFC01031833.1:4247-30800 GCA_900323345.1 Pseudochromis fuscus | reverse complement strand
CAGGAGCAAAACCAAAAAACACTAGGGAGAACCAAAACAACTAGAAAAAACCCAAAAAACACCACTGGAGAAAACTCTGGAGAACACCGAGATCAAGACAAACGAACTGGCACAGGACAAGGAGACACAGGAGGTTAAATACACTGGGGTAACGAGGGTAGATTGAACACAGGTGGAGAGGACAATCAGGGAGGGCTGTGCAGACGAGACAAACACAGGTGTGACAACAGGAAGCAAGAACATAAGAGACGAGACTCAAAAATAAAACAGGAAACAGAAACACTGAACACATGTAGAAAATGAAACACAGAACCAACACAGGAAAATACCTCACAACTAAATACAGGAACTCAGGGGGGAAACAGACTAAACACACAGAGCAGAAACACATAATCACCAGAAAATAATAAAACACAGAACTAAACACAAGAAACAGAAACTAGAAATACATATCATGACACTCAGAGATTAACTGCACAAATCCAGCTCTGAGAGAAACCTAGACTCAGCTGTACTGACATATACACACTGATTCATAATTCCCTCTCTTCTTCTTCTTCTTCTTCTTCTTCAGGAGAACCACAAGCTGCGGGATCAGAACGACGACCTGAACGCTCAGATTCTCAGTCTGAGTTTGTACGAGGCCAAGAACCTGTTTGCCTGTCAGACCAAGGCCCAGTGCCTGGCGGCTGAGATCGACAACGCCTCCAGAGACGAGGTCAGTCCGTCAGCAGTGAATGAATCAAATGTAGATATAAATATATTTTTTATATATACAACTGTGCATCTGACACATTCCTCGCTCTCTGTCTCTCAGCTGGTCGACGCTTTGAAGGAGCAGGAGGAGATCAACCTGCGTCTGAGGCAGTACATGGACAAAATCATTCTGGCTATTCTTGACCACAACCCCTCCATCCTGGAGATCAAGAGTTAAACTCCACACACACGCCAACACACACACTCACACACTTGTAGTAGTGTAGCTGTGCTTATGTACCATTATCTTCCCACTAGCCCATGTGTTAAAGTTGTAATCCTTAAGATTTCAGGCCAATCGTCTTGTTAAACAAATATTATGAGTGACCACCATCTGATTTCACTCGCTTTAAAACTTGCCTTCAAAAAAAAAGAAAAAAAGCAGAAGTATGATTTATAAAAGTCTTTCTGTTGAACAGCTGCAGTAACTCTCGGCATCTTTGACACAGTGTCACAATAAAACTCCATTACCAGTAAAAACTCCTCACATGAACTACATTATTTAATCATGTGTCTGAAGGCTCAGGAGTGGTGGATCCTGCCACTAACTAAAATAAGCAAATCAATGGCTGTCAATGCAAACCATGAATGGGGAAAAAAATCATGGTCAAATCCTGTCAAACTCCTCAGGATTATAACTTTAAACTGGAGCTTATTATGAATGTCCCCATGGGCACACACACCAGTGTATATCTGCACCTCCACAGCAGCTGAACACTTGTTTATAAGTACATCTGTCCATCACTGTACAGCTACGTTACCATGTTTGAACTCATCGCTACAGAGATTTAAAGACTGTAAAAGTTGACACCAGAAAGCTTTGTTCACTTTATTTCTTATAGCTACAGTTTGTTAGTACAGACCTCTCTCTTCACACCTGAGGGTCCAGGTTAAAACAGGACATCCATAGATGCAGCGAGTGGTGTTAAAGGACCAGACTGCTGTTTTGCATGTTGTCTACAAACCATTTGCCAAAGCAGTAAGTTACTTTTATCACTTGTCTTGTTGCCATGTTTCCCTCATTTTCTGCAAGTTTGGAAATTACTGGTATCTCATCACCAACCTGCCAAATTAATACGAGTTTACTTTCATGCTGTAAAATGCTTCAGAGGACCGACGGCAAATCTCATGTTGACCGTCCACCTGGAATCAGTCCTGCTGTGGAGTCACTTAACAGTATCTAAAAACCTTTTGGATTACTCACTCCAGTCCTCCCTTTATAGCTGTGATCATCTGATTGTGTTTCCAACCCTTTAATTTGGCTGTTTCAACACAACTGAATGTCTACATAATAAATATATAATGCTTTATACAAAGTCAACAAGTTTCAGCAGGAGTCCAAATGTTAATGTCAGTAACTGTGTGAAGCCTTGAAGAAATAATTTCGTGCTGTATCAAACGCCTTCAACCAGCGTGGTTTATCTGAAGATTATAAATATCTTTAAAGGTGCCAATAACCAAGATGATGTGCCAAAATCTAAAGCTAGGTGAGGGGGAGTCGTGCTCTCCGTACAGAGCTGGATGGTTTACTTACATATCAAACAATCCAACAACTGTGCTGCAGTGAAGCTGGAAACTGCAAACACTGACATTTTTATTTAACATTGTCATGTCTGCACAGGAGAAAGCAAGCAAACAAACACAGTTGTAAACAAGAATCTGAAGTGGGGAAAAAAAAATCAGCTTTGTAAATGTTAACCATGTGTTTGGGTAACGACTGTTCACTGAATGTAAATTCTTTGTTTACAAGAAAACTCCATGTGGTTATTCATTCAGTGTTTCTTCACCTATTAAATACACTTTAATCAGATTCTACTGTTGTATCAATATAGATTAGTTACAGATTATCTTCAGAAAAATAGAAATACTGAATCAAAGGCCCTCAAACTGCGAGCGACCTGCTCACAGGTGTCATTGTAAACCGGCCTAAAACTGAGGGAACCACTTTATTGTATCTATGTTGTAAATTATTATTACTTCAGCTAATTGAAATTAAATATTTTTTCACACACATACCCACAGTGTGACCTAGATAAGCTAGCCCACACACCTACAGCTTGTTCCACAGGTGTGTCACGGCGCTGCGACAGTGAGCACTGTATCATGGAACAAGTGAAACTAGTTTTGCTCTCTTGCACAAATTGTTTACTTAGTGATTTTCTTTCATATTTATTTTGTTTGTCCACATGTTTTGTGTATTTACACATGAGGTATGAAAAAATATATATATTGCACAATCCAGCTATGATTTTGTTCTTTTTTTCCATTTGCATTTTTACTTTATGACACAGTATTTGTGATTCCATACTTTGTAAATGTTGTACAGAATCTAGTTACACTGTTGATGTGCGAGTCATTCTGCTTCTTACAAAAGTCTATTTGAGATTTTGACACAAACTGTGTAGATTGATGATATATATCTATATATAGCACACTGCTGTGTCACAGCCAAAGTGTATTTACCTGGAAATAATAATATTAATCATGTTGGAAGAATAATATAATCTGTCACGATTCACATGTGTTCACTTTGATTTGTTTTACCTGTGCACCACACATGAAACTATGGGTGACTAGATGTGTAAATAAAATCCATTTGCTTTGGCCATGACCAAGTCTCCTGGTTGTTTGTTCTGGACAGTGGGTTTCATGACTTTGCTGTTCTGTAACAGATGGCTGAAAGATATACATTTGTCAGGGCATTTACACTATTTAACATGTGATATAAACTGAGAACTTATTGGGATAAAACACAAGTTAAAGGAACAGTGCAATATTTATCTATCAGCAGAAATGAACTATGTTTCTGTTACCGTATAATAACCTGGAAACAGAATTGATGTTTGAATGAGTCGTTTATAAAGAGGGAAGAAAAACAATAGGATGAGTTAAATGTTTTATTGGAAAAATAATTTCTGTGTATATATTTACACTGATTCAAGGAAAATGGTGGAGAAGGTGAACTATGCTTATTGATCATCCACCACCGGGTCTCAAAAACAAGGCAAATAAAGACTTGTGAAAAGGTACAATACTCCTGATGCCCACTAGATGCTGGCTCCAAAAAAACTCCATTTGACTTTGATTTAAAAATTAGCATTTTCAATGCTGAAATACTGAGTCAATACATTTTCTCCACAAGTCGTTCTGCAGTATTTCGCTAAAGATAATTCTCATGAGTGATCTGGTCCTTCTGAAAATCATCTTAGTGAGTAGATATTAGTCTTAAAAAAGAGGACGATCTGAAGGTGTGGTTAATTTGACAGTTCTGGTCTCCAATGATCTACAGGTGGTTTGGAGGCTCATTCACCAGTGAACCAAAGTCTCAAAGACATTGGGAAGCATCCTCGGGTTCAGGAGTCAGACCCGCCTCCTCACTCCTCCCTTCATTTCCAAATATGGTCACTTTTCACTCCATAAAACCAACATGATGATGTTCAAATGCCAAACTCCTGGCTTCAAAATCTGAGTCCAAAAAACGTCACGTTAGCATCGTCCATTCTGTACAGTCTGTGATTTCCTTCCATTCACAGTGTGCTGCTACATCTCACACAGAGAAACTGAGGATTCACACTTCAGCTCAAACCCAAACGCAGGATACAGAGGTTTACTGAATCTGCTGGAGAAGGTGTGGAGGTGGATCAGTGTGTCAGAGGACACTCTGTAGAAGGACAGAGTCCCAGCAGGCCAGTCCAGATACACTGCTACTCTGCCAGAGCCAAAGGAGGACAAAGGTCTGATGACTGTCCTCCTGTTTTTGTGGCAGGCAGAGTAATTGTTATCACAGCACAGCAGACTCCAGGACTTGTCATTCTGTCCAATCCAGCAGTTGTCATCCTGCCCTTTCCTTTTGATTCCTCTGTATGTCACTCCTATGTTGACCCATCCCGTCCAATCCACCTCCCAGTAACAGCAACCAGTCAGACCCTCTCTGCACAGAACCTGCTTCCAGTGGTGAAATCTCTCAGGGTGGTTGGGGTAAGGCTGCTCCTCCTTCACCGCCGTAGCCTTCCTGTCATCCTCGGACAGACAGAGATTTCTGTTTGCTGTGTTTGGGTCCAGGGTGAGTTCACAGGCATCTGATGACGACAATAAGACATTGTGTTATAACACTTGTACAACAGACATAATATTAGCCAGTATCTTCTGAAAGATGAACCGAGGTATGTAACCACACTTACACTTCCTTGGACCTGATTTCAGCCTCTTCTCTCCACCATGTTCCACGCTGTGGTTACAAAGGAAGTCAAATATTGTCATTTATAATCTTTTAGAGTCCAGTTTGGATACAGTTTGAGACTGTGCCATCAGGGTTCGTTAGGCGTAACTACATCTATTCAATTCCATTTAATTTTGTTTATATAGCCCCAAATCATAATCAAAACTACATCAAGGCACTTTTCAGCACAAGGTCAAGGCCTTACGATGCCATCAAAGTAAGAGTGGGGAACTCCCGGAGTACATTAGGCCTCTGATGGGCTGGTGAACAGTACCCCACTTTTCACCCATTACCAGAAGGGACAGGCTCCAGCCCCCTGTGACCCTGTGTTGGATAAATGGGTAGCCTATAGAAGCTGGGTGGAGTTAAGCAGATATGTTCAAACAACTGATGATGAAAAGCAACTATCTACAATCTGTTTCTGTTCTGTCTCAAAAATCGAATAAAAGCTGGTCTTTTGGCAGAGGGTGGCAGCTGTTGTTGGATGTCCAGGTATGTGATGTGCTTTACACCTGAGATCATAGGGGAAGTGTAGCTAATAGTTCAAGCAACACACAACAAACGAGAGGGGGAAATTACTTCTGCCTGGCAGGAAGTTCTTTATTACCTGAAGGTAGCTAGTTTCAAGCGTGGATCCTTCAGGGCAGTGGATAGCACCTCTACCCCTAAGTCTCCTGGATGGTTGTAGCTCAGGTCCAGCTCTTTCAGATGGGAAGGATTGGTGGTAATAGCCGCAGCCAGGGCAGCACAGCCATCCTGTGTGATCTGACAGCCTGACAATCTACCAACAAGTCAGAAAAAGAACCACATGTTATTGTGTTTTGTTGATCTTGAAAGAGTTACTAATGCTGTTTCTTGCTGTGGGTTGTGGCCAGAAATGAGAGGTGGGTCAGAAACTGTTGTGGATATAAAGAGGCATAACCCTTTGGGTACGAACAAGCAGCAGAAGGGTGGGTATTACATATCTAGAGCTTACAAACTGTGCTGCAAGGTCTACCCAGTGGTTGACGCCACTGAAGAATTTGTTCATGGTCTGGGGTAAGGCTGAGTTTAGTGGTGGACCAATAATTGGCCATATTGTTTCAGAGATTTTCTATCATGTACTCCCCAAATTAATCTTTATGAGAGTATCTTACAGATTTTTTTTTAAAAATCCCACGCTCTAACTCAAGGATTTTGGTCATTTGTGTCAAGACCTTCACATCTTTAAGTATCTGGGCTTTTAGACCACAGGATACTGACCTCAGAGTTTTCAGTTTACATTGTGAACTCCCCAGTCCTGCAGCGAGAAGCTTTACTCCTGAATCTTGCAGATCATTGGTGCTCAGGTCCAGCTCTTCCAGACTGGAGGACTGGGAGCTCAGCACAGACACCAGAGCTTTACAGCTTCTTTCTGTCAAGTTACAGCCACTTAGCCTGAAACAAGAAAAACACATCTGTAATTTACTCTTTGTTAAGATTTTCAGGTTTTTATTTATCAAGGTATAATGACTCATACAGAGATTTTTTTGAGCCTTGAACCAATGGCAGCAGCCCCAGGAGACCTTCCTCTGATTTAGAGTACTCTCTCAGGTCGAACACTTCCAGGTCTTTTTCTGACCTCAGCAGGATGAAGACCAGAGCTGACCACTGAGCTGGAGACAGCTTTCTTGTGGAGAGACTACCTGAACTCAGGTACTGTTGGATCTCTTCTGTTAGAGAGTGGTCATTCAGCTCATTCAGACAGTGGAACAGATTGATGCATTTTTCTGGAGATGGGTTCTCATGGATCTTTTCCTTGATGTACTGCACTGTCTCTGGAATGGCAGGTAAGTCACATCTTGTCGGTTCCAACAGCCCCCGCAGGAGGGTCTGATTGGTCTCCAGGGAGAACCCCACTAGGAACCGCAGGAACAAGTCCAAGTGTCCATCGGTACTTTCTAAGGCTCTGTCCACAGCACTCTGGAGGATACTTTTTTCAGTGGATCTGAAAAACCTTGGCCCCCACCAGGATCTCGGTCGTTGTTCTGACATTAGGTTGACACCAGTGTTGGTGAATGTCACAAAGACATATAGAGCTGCCAGAAACTCCTGAACACTCAGATGGACAAAGCAGTACACCATGTCCTGGTACAGTCCACGCTCCTCATGAAAGATCTCGGTGAACACGCCGGAGTACATTGAAGCTCCTCTGATGTCGATGCCGCTCTCTACCAGGTCAGTTTCATAGAAAATCAGTTTTCCTTTCAGCAGCTGCTCAAAGGCCAGTTTGCCCAGAGATAGAATCATCTTGTTTGTCTCAGTATACCAGAGAAGTTCTGTCACAGAGGGCCTGCGATATTTGGCATTTCCTACTTTTGTCTGAACCACCAGAAAGTGGATGTACATTTCAGTCAGGGTCTTGGGTAATGCCCCTTTCTCATCTGCTGTTATGACATGGTCCAGAACTGAAGCGGTGATCCAGCAGAAGACCGGGATGTGGCACATGATGTGGAGGCTTCGTGAGGTCTTGATGTGGGAGATTACCCTGTCAGCCTGCTCCTCCTCCTTGAATCTCTTTCCAAAGTACTCGTCCTTCTGGGGGTCAGTGAAGCCTCTGACCTCTGTCACCATGTCAACACAGTCAGGAGGGATCTTACTGGCTGCTGCAGGTCGTGTAGTTATCCAGAGGCGAGCAGAAGGAAGCAGGTTCCCCTTGATGAGGTTCGTCAGCAGCACATCCACTGAGGTGGACTTTGTGACATCAGTCAGGATCTGATTGTTGTGGAAGTCCAGGGGAAGTCGACACTCATCCAGACCGTCAAAGATGAACACAACCTTGAACTTGTCGAATCTGTGAATTTCTGCTTCTTTGGTCTCGGGAAAGAAGAGATGGAGAAATTCAGTCAAGCTGTATTTTTTTCCTCTCAGCAAATTCAGTTCTCGGAAAGCAAATGTAAACGTGAACTGGATGTCCTGGTTGGATTTGTTTTCAGCCCAATCCAGTGTGAATTTGTGTGTTAAGACAGTTTTCCCGATGCCAGCCACTCCCTTAGTCAGCACCGTTCTGATTGGTTGATGGCCTCTACCAGGAAATGGGTGGAAGATCTCTTCACATCTTATCACAACTTCTTCTCTTGGTTGTTTCCTGGATGCCATTTCGATTTGCCTGATCTCATGTTCTTCATTGATCTCTCCTCTCCCTCCCTCTGTGATGTACAGCTCTGTGTAGATATCTTTCAGTGGTTTGGGGTTTCCCACTTTAGCAAGTCCCTCGAACAAACACTGGAACTTCTCTTTCAGACGACACTGTAGTTTTTGTTGACAAAATGGTACAACTGCTCCTGAGAGAACAAACAGAACAAATAGGGTAGTGGTGGTGAACAGGTGACCAAATCAGTGTAGTAAATTCTGTACATCTTTTAGCTTGTGAAGAAATACTTGCAAACCTATTAACATTCCCATCCACCTCTGTTGTACTTTGTTCCTGATGCTGATTAGCAAATATTAACATCCCCCAAAAAATATTTCTTTGGTCACCACCATGGCTTTAAACTCCCATCTTATGGTGACCGTGTAAGTTGACTGTTGTGTGTTAGTACAGATGCAACAAAGCACAATCTGACCATAACCAGGGACAACCTGGTGCTTTAATGCCTTAAAGTGGGCTTATATTTACTGAGTTCATGAGTAAAGTCTGCATGAATGCCTCTTTTTGTGGTATTTACAACTTTCCAGGTGGGTTTGGATTATGCAGAAATACCATTAAGTTCGGATTTTTTGTTGGAGCCAATAAAGCATTGTTGTTTGTTTTGTCCCAGTTTGTTCGCTAATTAATTGTGGGCAAGAACGATGAAAACCCAAAAATCTGTTATAAAAGGAGACTATTTTAACAAGACAGTGCGGCTGTTTCATATATACTGTATATATAGAAATGGACGAAGTTTGACGTCAATAGTTTGTGAACTCCCGTTTTTTATATACACTCTATGCTATTTCACCACAAGAGGGCAACAGTGTTCAGTCTAGAGCATCAGTACAGGTGGGTTATGCCTTGGTTGAGGTTTGTGGTTTCTGGTATTGCAATAAAAAATATAATTATATATTTATTGTCTGTTTTATGTACCGTATTTTCCGTACTATAAGCCGCTACTTTTTTCCAACGCTTTGAACTTAAACACCAGTGTTTCTCATGTATCGGCGGCACAAAGCTCATTAGCTTTTTACAAGCTAGCAAGCTCCGTGCCGCCTATACATTTAGCGTCGTCACATCAGACCCGGTCAGAGTGGACCACATGAAACTGTTTGAATAAATTCAATAGCGGCTTATAGACAGGTGCGCTCAATAGTCCGGAAAATACGTGTTTCCATATTTGCCACCATTCCCGCTCTGTGTTATATTAAACCTCTTACTGCTCTGCAGAGAGTCGGCCAGCTCACGCTGCTTCATTCCCCTAAAGAAGTGCAGTACGATCTTAAGGAGAGCCTCTCTGCTGCTGCTCCACTCTTCTTCCTCCTCACCATCCACCAGGTCTTCATTTTCTGTCTCAGTTTTCAAACCTTTGCTGTAGTTTGGACTGAGAAGACTCTGAAAGGTTTTCAGCTCATTCCTCACAAAAGTGACGACAGTCTCCTCAAGAAGCTGTAACAAAGGACAGAAAGACATTTGGACACCTATGACACACAACGTCATAACTGTGTACAGACAGTGCAGAGGACATTTCTTCGTTCACAAACCCTAAATGTAGACTCCAGATCTGCTTGATGCTGGACAGACTCAGTGCTGGTATCCTCTGATCCCTCCTGTAGGGCTCTGAAAACACAATTCATAGAGATATTTAACGACTCCAACAAATTTGATTTTTGAGAAACAAAATAAATATATGCCTGAATTGTCATGTATATGTGTATAAAATGCTTTGTGCATTGTCATAGAAGAACATTTCATGATTGATTCATATCCTGGATTATCAATAATGCATATAAAGATATTTTAATGCTTGAAAATACACTTACATCTTTTCAGGTGAATAGTCTTCATCTTTGAAATCAATCTGGTCACCTATTGAACGGTCACTCTGCATGGACACAAACCTGACTGGGTGTGGTCTGCCATGGATGCTGATTGGCAGAGAGGAGAGACAGCAGGGCAAGAAGGTAACTTGGTGTTTTAATTTGATTTGATGTCTCATGACACAAAACTACAAGCTGTTTGTGTTATGATCAGTTGTAAAATGTGAGACTTCATCTTTGCTCAGCTGGCTGATAGTGATAATAATAAAAGTTGAAATGATCAGATAATCCATCAACAAAGTTTCATTCGTGTAGGAACTTTGAACCTTTGAACCAAAATAGCTCCTACTTATTTTTTATGTAATGATTTTCTACGTAGTATTGACACATTGAGATGGTTTTTCGTGGTTTGGGACGGGACGATCTGAACTTACCTCTTTTGTAAAGAGCCTTTGAAGTCAATCTGGTCACCTATTGAACGGTCACTCCGCATGGACACACAGCTGGCTGCAGGAGATCCTGCTCTCTGAAGCTGGATGCTGACAGATACAGATGAAAAGCACCAGGGAGAGGAACAGCCATCAGGTGCACATTTATGCTTTTGGTAGTGATACATGATAAAACATGACCAGCAGAGTTAGTGAAAGTAACAAAGTCACATCTGTTCTTGAAAGGTCTACATCTGATATTGTTCTATAGAGTATGAACAGAGGAAACTTACTTTTTTTCTTCAGATTGATCTCGGAGTTTTAGAGGATGAGGGTCACCCTGGGGCTGGTCAGTCTGCATGGTCTCACAACTGGACTCACAAGGTCTCTCCTGCTGGACCCTGATAAACAGATGCCAAATTATTAAGGCCACTAAGTCCTGAGGATGATGGAACAGAAGAGTTGTCTTTATGTTTTCATATTATGTTCTAACATCAAATACAGCAGATGAAAATCTGACCTGATGTTACAATCGTTTATAAAACAGGATGGAAAAAGATATTTGTTCAGTGAACAATTTACAATTTTACAATACAGTTTGATAGGGAGACATTAAGTGAAGTCCAGTGAACAAGTTACTAGTTTTATTATTTGTACCCAGTATTTTGTTGTTTTTGCTCAAAATATAATGTTATTACCTGACTTTTTTTTTATTTTAGTCAACATTTCATTTTTTATGCATTATTTTATAGTTTTTGTATAACTTTATATTGTTTTTAAACAGTATTTTGTTGTTTTTACCAACAATATATTGATTTACCTAGTACTTGGATTTGTTAGGGTTTGTTTTTTTACCTAACATTATATTACTTTTAAACAAGGTTTTTTTGCTTAATGGCTTAAATTAACCATGTAGCGTGTAATTCTGGGTTAAAACAAGTCACCATTTTTTAGACTGTGAGCTCATTTTCTGCAATAAACCAAAATCCAATAGAACTGAAAGAAAGTTGTGAACAGTCACACATGGGGCTGTGTTCACTGTAAAACTGTGGATTCAAACAACAAACCCACCACTACAGGAACTCAGTGGAGAGTTAGACACCCACATCCTGTATGCATATAACTGCAAAGGGTGTTTTAGTCTACAACCAACCACTGCAGTTCATTTATGAAAAATAATAAAAGTAATGAAATGATAGTATCAAGTGTCAAAGTCCACACAAGTGGACCTTATCAGAGTGCAGAGATCAGATATCAGGTTGTTTTATTGACACTATATCAAATGTAAAAACTTGACTCTGCCATCTGAGGAGCAGCGTTTGTCTTTAGTTGACCCTTTGAAGTCTTTTCAATCAAGAAATATCTTCTAAATTTACATTCAATCTTTTACCTCTTTGTCTTGTAACAGTCAATAAGAATTACATGTTTAAACAAAACTATCATTATTATTATAAATATGGATGACATTACCTTTCCATGATGAAATGAACCTGAGAAAAGAGAAAAAATGTGAACACACAAGACAGCAACATCAACCAGAAAAAGTCATGACAGATTTAAAAATAATAATAATGAGTAAAATATTTGGAAATATGTAGTTAATACACCAATCTAAAGCATTTACAAGCAATCAATGGTGAAATGAAATTAATTTCAGTGTCACAGAAGTCCACAGTCCAACACACAGACAGCAGAGGATTTCAAAGGGAATCACAATTATTAGAGGATTTCCAAACCAGAACAGAGCTACACTTACTCAGGTTGTTTCTGTGGATGTTTGCAGACCACATGTGTCCTCACCAAGGTTCTCCAGAGAAAGTGTTGTATGTTTGTCTTGGCTGCACTCTTCTCCACTTGCATATCAAAGTCTAAACCTGTGAAGTGAAACAGGTGGAGCAGATTTTATCATGTTGACAAATTTATTGATCATCACTGCAATGAATAGCAGCCTTGGAAAAGATTTACAACTGATAAACGGGCAATGGTTTGTAATAAAATGTGTCTCCACTGTCTGAGTTAAAAGTCCAGATTAAATTAAACTTGATTAAATTAAAGTGAACTTATGAAAACTCACTACACAATGGTATCAGGGTATTAATGAGATACACCTGTGTAGTACATTGTGCACCAATTTAAAAAGTAACACTCAAGAAACTGCCATATAAATGTCATATATTAATACTATTTTTCACTTTCAGTGAATTAATGTTTTCAACTGACATCAGTCCTCAATTACACCTATTAATTATTAGATATTCAAACATTTTTGGGGGATTTTAACCCTTTGAATACCAGTTTGTTTGCACAATGACGCTGGCTTTTGTAATTAAAAAAACACAATTAGTGGATTACTTTTTTTATATCTATCATCGGTCATGTTTAAAATATGTAAAATGTTTTTACTTTTTGTGTTTATGAGGCTCTGATTACTTGTTCTTACATTGTATATTTTAAATATTTCATATTTCTTAAACATATAGATAACAGATTTATGTGTTTACTGTACTGGAGTAATTTGGAAAATTTTTTTGAATTAATCAATTTCTATTTTATCTCCAAGAGGGATTTTGTGACTATCACAAAATTTATTTTGGTGCATTAGCACATTTTGTGTTGTGTTAATTACAATGTGAACACCCACACGTCAACCATACACACACACACACACACACACACGTAACGGGGGGATTGTTTTGGGACCTATGTTCAGAGTGTAAATAGCCTATAATTTTGTTGTGTGGCATGAACACCTTGTACAATGACAAATAAAGATTCTTCTTCTATTGCTTTTATGTAATCTTTGACTGTTTGGCTTTGACTGTAAAGCACGTTGAATTGATTTGAATGAAAGGTGGTATGTAAATACAGCTTGATTGATTGATTGATTGATTGATGAGGGTTTAACTATCAAAAGGTTTTCCTTTTCACATAAGGAAGAAAAATGACTGAGATAAGTGATTACAGAAAACAAAAAGATACTATGTACTGTGTGTAACACTGCCATTGTTAGTTGAATTTTGCAGTCACTTTAACTCTGCACATGTGAAATATTACCTTCAATGGGCAAAGTCACTTTCTGTTTTACCCTGTGTGCAATTTAATACACGCTTAAAATTGAAAATATTGGTTAGTGTTCTTCTTTTTCCAAATTTATGTTATTTTATTTTGTTTGTAGTATTTTATTACTGCCAATTTCGTTGTCCACATGTTGTACAGTGACAATAAAGGCTTTCTTTTCTATTCTGTTCTGTTCTATTTTATTTTTTGTTCTATTTTATTCTATTCTAAATCTCTACGCATGCGCTCAGCGTGTGTGGTCTGTGATGTTGTCACACTCCGTTCCAGCAGGCGGCAGTAACGCTCCACCTGCTCCGATATGTCCGCCGCCAAAACGCTCATTTCACAGAAGTAATATTTTTCTTTTCGGAAGAAGATCCCGACAAAGCGGCCCTGTTTCTTTTCAGCTAAAAAAAAAAGTCGAAGAATCCGAAAACCGACGATGTATGCCAGGACAAATACCGGCAGCACACATGGAGACTTTCAAGATAGAAACGGAGTGAACTACGTGACATCGACAGAGTCTTTCGGCCACTGCTCTCAATTGTTCTGGAAAAAGGACCCCAACGACTCCGGAGTAAGAAAGCCAGCTGCTGCCTCCGCGTTAGCTAGCGAGCCCTGCCGAGACTTAGCTGCCTCAGACGGCTGCTGGAGCTACATTTTACCACCCGGGCTTGGAGGGAAGCGGCTGTTGTTGTTAGCTGAGTGTCTGTAGTGAAGTGTAGCGGCTCCCAGTGAGCTGGAGCTGCAGGCTGTGTCACAGAGCAGCACCAGGCTAACCAGTACTAACCGTCATGCTGAGCGGCTCTCGGCCTAGTTTGACTATTAGCTTCCGAGCTAAGTAGCTAGTAATAATAATAATTCTCCTATCACTCCTCCTGCTACATACATGCTACATACTAGGGGAATTAGACTTGTTTGTCCCAGCACTCGTGCCGTTGCTCCGCTGGAATAAGCCACCGGAGCATTAGTTGTTTAGAGAAATACTGTGAATGCAGCCAAGCATCACCGAGCTAAAGCTAACTCCAGACAACACTGAGCCGTGCACGGTTAGCTAGCACCGCCGGACCAACAACAAGACACAGTCGTGCGTAAAACCCGGTCTTTCCAGTGTAATATCGCGAAGTACGGAGGGGGTTTATTTAAGCGGAGTGTTTGCATGAGGCCTCGGTGATATTGTGAGCGAGCAGTGCAAAGTAAACACGGCCAGGCTGCACCACAGGAGCGGATGACGCCCCGCGGAGGACTTTGAAAGACCCCTTTGTGATGGCAGACTGTGCGCCTCATTCACGGTGGCTCTCAGCCGACAGGTTATCTGCACAGCGCGCACAGGCACCCTCACTTTCATTATCACCTTGTTTACTTCGATATTTGAATTTGGGCGGCTTTACGCGCTGCCTTTAACCCGAGCCGTGTTCCGCTGTCACACCACACGTGCGAGTTCAACCAGTATTTATCTCCCCCATGTCCGTGGCGATGTTGGCTAATTTCTCCGACCAGCTGATTTATAGTTTATTTTATTCCCGGTAATCCGTTAGCACTTGAGGCAGTTGAATTACTGTTTATTTCTCCTCCGTAAGTTACTTGTAGTCACACTAGGGGGGCAACGATTAATCCACATTGTTGACAATAGTGGACAATAACAATTGTCACTGACAAATTCGGTTGTCACAGACGTGTTTTTTTCAGAGGAGTGAAGCATCTCCCTTCCTTCCTATCTCTGCTCATAGCTGCACAATAGCATTCAGAAGCAGGTAAACAATACAGTGATGGCTGATGCTGGATACAGTAAATGATTAGTTGTCTTTCTTCGTTTAGAAAAATAATAGCACAGTTTTGGTTATAGTTTATATCAATACTGAACACTGTGCCTGTCCTTGGAGAAGAAATGAGACATTTTTTATTTACTTTCTGTGTCAGTAGCAGCCGGTATCAGCACCAAAGTTGATAAAAAGATGTAATTTTGAAATGAGTATCCATCGTCTTTATTAGTAGTAAACAAATTGTTTAAAAACCTCAATCTAAATCTAAAAGCTGATGGCTGAAAAAAATAATTGTGTGATAGATAATTTGAATAGTCAGCTAAACAGAAAGGAAAAAGCGGAAGCTTGTAGGTGTTACTAAAATGTCATGCTGTTATAAAATATCGGTTTAACTATGAATTTGTCTTATTACTCAGTTCTGCTCTAGGATAGAGCTTCATGCTTTGTGTCAGTTTATGTATTTGAAGTGCGGTTTTATATGCATTTACTGCAGCAGTTATTCTACATGTCGTGTTGTCCACTTGCGCTGGTTTTCTTGGGTTGCAAATGTGTGTATTTGTAAAACTTGGTAAAGTCAGCTGTATAAAATCCTGTGCTGTTAAAAAGTGGAGACACAGATGCTAATGTTTGCTCAGTCTTGTGCACATACATATGTGCCAGCTGTTGTAAGGAGTCATCTCGCTGTGAATAGAGAGAAATGGGCAGAATGTGTTGTGTTTGTTCACTTGAGAAGTGCCGGTCGGGTTTAGGTCTCAGTTTTAGATCTATGCAGAACTGTGGTGTCGGCACAGGTTCAGCCTGTGGTTCTCATGTACTTTTCTTCAGACCTTTACTCTTGTTTTGTTTACATTGAGAGGCTTCACCCACACTTTGTGCTGTGGTTGAAATTTTATTAGGCACAGCACCACTATGCAAAGCTTAACAGAAAGTAATGTAAGGAACTCACGTTGATGACATGCTGTGTAGTTTCAGTTGCTTATGGTTGCACTAGCAGATTTGTTTAATGAGTTTTTCAGTGTGTATTGAACTGCATAAGACTAAGAAGCATTTCAGGTGTCTTCTTCTGTATAATCAGTTAGTTTATCTTTACATGTCAGTGGCTTGTTGATGTTTGACGTATTCCTGTCTTCTGTCACAGCCAAGTTCAACCATCAGCTGGTGTGATCAGCTTCCTTCATCCTCGGCAGCCCTCACCAGCTCCAGTCTCTCCTCAGCGTCTCTGTCCACCTCCAGTCTCTCCATGGAGTCCCGAGCGCCGGCACCGGCGCCACCATCAGCGACGACGGCATCGGATGACATGGAATCAGACGAGAGGCCGTACGTCTGCGACATGTGCAGCTGTGCCTACAAGCACGCCAGCTCCCTGCTGAACCACAAGCTCACCCACAAGACTGGAGACTTCAGGTAGGGATGCAGGACTTTAGGATCTGTCCCCAGTTATTTAGTATTTGAATATTTGTTAGAACGTGAGGTCAAAAGTTTATATTTGAACTGTAATGACCTGCTCAAAATGTAGTCTACAGTCTCTCTTTAAACACATCAGACCATTTGAAGTAGTTTCCATGGTGTTTATTTAGCCTCAGAAGTCACGCAGACACCTACATGTGCAGGACCCCTTGATTTCTGCTATCATGGATGAAAAGGTGGAATTTTTCATAAAAAAACGAATCTACTGTCAAACACCGAATATCATGGAAATTGTCGTAACTTGACTGAACGGATGTTTTTGTGAGAAAGAGGAACGTCTATATCTGGGGAGAATATTCACATTATATTCACACTCACACTCCCCTGCCTCCTCCCAAACAACACAAGCATGTTGAAGCGGCCGCTCAAGATAACAACCAAGTTGGCAAAAACTTCTAAATACATCACTCACCCCTGAATACAGAGCTGAGCAGTTTGACAATATGTTATTTGTATATTCTCTCAAAGTACTGTTGACTGGAACTGTAAAAATACACACGATGACCACTTGTTGTCCAACAGCCTTGTGAAAATCAAGGAAAAACAAAAAGCTTATTGACCTGAAATTGAACTTTTACAGTAATGTAATTTGTTTTAAGCTTATCTGAATTGTTTTGTTTGTACTTGAAGGATTTATTAGTGCAAGGATATGTTGTCTTATTGTTGTGCAATATTTGTTTTGACTTAAAGTACTGAGGAGAACTGAGCAATGGTGTGTGACATTTGGTTTGTTTAATATTCATAGCACGCTCTCTCTGATGGTAAAGTTAATTTAAAATACAAAGAAAACTGATTCAACAGAATTTGCAAGAAATTAAAACAGATTTCATAAGGCCCTGTGTGTGTTACAAGACAAGGACACTTGCTCGACAGTTCACTGCGAGCATACAAAGGTCTGACCACACGTAGTAGAGAGGGGAGTGCCGGTGACGTCTTGGTGTGCATTTATAAAATTCATAGCCTCTTTGTTCAGATCAGTGCCCAAAGTGAAATGTTGCTGTCTTTTCTTTGCCTCTAACCTCCACACTGTTGTTTGTTTGTTTGTTTTTTTTCTCCAAAACTCAGGTGCGACTTCTGCAGCAAGCCCTACACCAACTACATGTCTCTGCGCAATCACATGCGAATCCACGGTCAGAAGCGCTACATGTGTGACTTGTGTGGGAAGGCTTTCCGTCTGGCCCGGTACCTCCGCAACCACCAGAGGATCCACGACGACGGGCCCAACCGCTTCGACTGTCCCTCCTGCTGCAAGAGCTACAGGACCATGCTGGAGCTGGCCCAGCACCGCTGCACTGCCGCCGTGTCCAACCAGGTAGGTCTGTGTGAGGTGCTGCTGCTGCTGTGGGCTCTATCAGGACGTGCTTGCATGTTACATTTCTCTGAGATGCAAATTTGGAATATCAACAACAACTATTTTTCATTTCTGACTTCAGCCTGCCCTGCAGTGCAATTTTAGTACTCTGAGTACTTTAGTAAATAATGGTTTATGAAAAATTGCACTGTTTTAACCACCGTCAGCCTTCTTTTAACCATTTAGTAAACATCGTACATTCACTGAGAAGCTTAAAATGACAGACAGATGTTTCCTGGTAAACCTCCAGAATAATCCCATATGTCTTACTGAGACATGAAGCTTCCTGTGATGGTACAGAACGTCTTCAGGGTCACTGTGCAGCACAGGACCTGGGGGTGGAGGGGACTTAGTGCTTTAGCCTGCAGGCGGCAGAAAGCTTCTTCAGTGGCAGCGGCAGCATTTAAAACTTTAATGTTTAGGTTAATATTAGAACCTCTGCTCCTGCAGCAACCTGCTCCTCAGCTGCTTTTTCTGAGACTGTGTGACCTAACACACCAACAACCAACTGCAAACTCAAACTCTCCTTTCTCATGTAGTCGCAAGATTTTGCTAACTTGGTATATGTTCGTTTATATCAGGCGACTTATTGATGTTTAAAGGTTTTCAAATACCTTTTTTAGTCGCAAGATTTTGCCAGTGAAATGTAAAAGTAGTAAACTTAACCATTTCCTCAGTAAATTTGCAGTGGATTCTCGAAACCTTCAACTTCAGAATTCTTACTCCTTTAACCAAAGTTTGTCCCAATATGTTAGCTCCTGTTCTTGTTTTCTTTTTGTCTTCTTCTTTTTTTTTTTTTTTTTTAAGTAGTTTCTGTGGTGTTTGTTTAGTCTCAAAAGTTACACAGGCATCTACACATGTGATGAGCTGTGATGAGTGAGCATGCTCGACTCTCCACAGTGCAATTACAAAGGTCTCTGAATGCACAGCTAAGAAGGAAGCACCCGGGATGGTCTCTGTGCACGTTTGAAATCAAAGACTTTTGAGATTGTCGGCTGAGGGGGTGGAGCTGTATTTATTAGAACAAATCACGATCCTTTCGAAATTCATACTCCATATTTTAGATGATGGAGTTTCTGTGGTAACGGTACAGACGGCCTACTGTACTGCTAACAGCAGCATGTGTGGATGTTGACGTGCATGGTCGGGGAGGCTCTCTCGTATTATTGGCTTTGAAACGTGTGCATGTAACCTTTGACCCTCTGTCCTCTCTCCAGCTACAGAAGGTTTTACCAACCCTCTTGTGTGTGCTGTGGAAAGTTAGGGTTAGACCAGGGTTAGGCTAAGTTTAGGGAAAGGGTCAGGGCTCAGAGAAAACTATTCTCCTCACAAGTGTAGTAATCCAAATTTGTGTGTGTGTGTGTGTGTTTGTGTGCGTCTGTGTGTGCGTGGGGGTGGTTCATAAGAACCGGTTCAACTGCCCGTCCTGCTTTAAGAGCTACCGAACCATGCTGGACCTGGCCCAGCACCGCTGCAGCGCCGCGGCCAAAAACCAGGTTGGTGTGAGCGTGAGTGAGCCTGTGTGTGTATGTGCATGTGTGTGTGTGTGAGGCAGCAGATTGAGGTGTAGCTGTGAAGAAGGGCCAATATATCCAGGTGGTTTTAGATCAGAGTCCCACTGTTGGTGCTGGCTGCCTCTGATGTAAAGGTTTCACGTCACAGGATGTTTACTACACTAACTTTAACAGTGAAGAAGAAGATGACTCAGGAATCTGACCATTACATCTAAAATCCTTTGAACCAAAAATTACTTTTAAAGTAATCAAAGCTCATCAGCCTGAGGAAATTCCTGTTTCCCTTGGATCTTATTTCCTTGTGTTTGACCACTAAACCCAGTATTTTCCTAAGAGTCTACATAATGCATTTCTATCAAACTAATTCCTCATGAGGAACTAGCTCAGTATCTCAGTGACATCACTAAATGACCAGAAGGAACAGCTTTAACACAATGTCCACAGGTCATGGCGAAGTTTCCACTTTTTCAGAAATGCTTGTTTTTGAAGTGAAAATGAAAAATACACAAGTACAGTTTGACGATTCAGTTCCTTCAGCAGAGGCATGTGCTGAGTAAAGTGAAGCTTTGATGTCCTCATGAAACTAAAAAACAAAGGTGATTTCTGTTTTGGGACATTAATCTCACAAATCTCTTGATGTACAAAATGTACAACATTAATCTTAGAAGTTTTTTTCCCTTCAGTGGCTGTGTTATAGTCATAGATATAATTTTTTAACATTTTTTGCTGTATTGTAAAAGTACTTCAACTTCAGTGTGTCATACACTATTTAAAAGATATGGGGAACTTTTCTCATAGACGTACATATCTAATGTAAAACAACATGGAAACTGGTGGTAAAATAGATTTAATTTGTCATTGTCTTTAACCTTGAATCATGTGGGTAAAATGCAACATGTTCCCACATGTTCAGGAAACCTTGGAATTATTTAGACAAATTTTCCAGTCCTGGAAAACTCCCAGAAAGTAACATGTCTTAAAAACTACTGAGTTGTCCCCGAAAAAAATGTGGACGTTGTCTTCTGCCAGTACTGTGAGATTAAAGTTACAAATGTTCGAGGAAAAAAAAAACAGAATATTATGTACAAAAAATTTAAATGTTTCTGAAAATATTGTTGCAAATTTGAAAAAAAAAAAAAGTTAGAATATTTCTGTAATACATGAGAAAATAACTTGAATATTCTCTGAAATTCCTGAAAATAAAGGCTTGTGATTCTTATTTGACACAGAAGATAAACTTAAACAGTGGGAACCCTGATGCAGTCGACTTGAACTAAAAGTCGTTTGTTCATGTTTGTTTTCACTTCCAAATCAGCACTTTGTGGAGCTGGTAAAATGGATTTCTCTCATTCTAGTATCTCCACAGCCTGTTGGCTTTCAGGAGATTTATTGTGTACCATGTAAACAGACCTGATGTGGATGATGGTCTACAAACTCTGAGGATCAGACCTCGGTTGCACAACAAAGAAACTTTACACATTGACATCCAGTGAGGTAAACTAAAGGTCTTTATTTACTGTTCAGGGAGAACCTCAGGGAGAGCGTCAGGTTTAAATTAACGTCAGCAAAAAATCCTGAAGCTGTCAGGGTTAGACGACAGGTTGATGAGGTAAGCATCTTATGTAGTTTCCATGGTTACACCAGACAGATGCGATTGGTGTGGACAGTTTGTGTAGTTAGAAGCTGTAGATATGCAGAATGACGTGATGTCTGTGTGAGTGCATGTGTCTGTGTGTGTACAAGTTGACCACTCCATCCCCTCATGTTAGGTGTAAACCAGGACAGGGCAGTGAGAGGTAACAAGTGTGTGAAGCGCAGGTCAGATACGTTCACCCTGAACAGCACCAGAGGTTTGAGTGGAGGAAGAACAACAGTATCATCACATTCATCTGTCACCTCTCCTCAAATCTTATGTCTTATCTTCCTGTTCTCACTCTGAACAACGTCCGTAATCCCTCCCCTTGTCCTGTCTTTCTCTGCCCGCCCCCTTCCTCCCATCCAGTCTGGTGGCGGCGGCGGCGGTGGCGGTGGTCGTCGGTCCAATTACTCCGCTAATCATCGCCGCCAGCAACAGCAGCAGCAGCAACAACAGCAACAACAGCAGAACAGCGCTAACTCCATGATGCAACCGCAGCATGGAGGACACGGCCAGGACTCTCTGCCGTCCCACTGCGTCTCACCGATGTCCCAGGGAGGGCAGGGCGGCGGCGTGTCCAGCCAATCTGTGCCTGACCCTCACCAGGTAAGCAGGGACAGACACTGGGGGTCTGTTCCAGGAAGTGGGTTTTAATGGAGACTCTGAGGTTTCAGTTCCAGAAACAGAGCTGACTTAAACTCTGAGTCGGTTACCGTGGTAACAGATTCTGTGAACCTGACCTGCTTGCTTGAGTTTCTCTGTATCTCCTTCATCCTGCTGAGTCTGAAGCAGAATTTCATTTCTTTATGAATCAGTTCAATCATCGATTAGATGTTTTCATTAATGCTGTCAAATGATTTTTAAAAATGAATCCAATTAATTCAAGGCTTTGTAATAATTAATAAAATAATCACACATGATAGTTGCTGTGATGAGACAAATTTTAGTAGCTGTGTGAATAAATGAATAGATAGGTATTATTATTAATGTGTTTTATTTCACAAACGCAATTTCTTTTCATTATTCAAATGACATAAAGGCCATAAGTTTGAAAAATATGACCTAACGTATATGCAGTTCAGGAACAAAGAAATCTGATGTTTCAGAATAAACAATGAGTCAATATTAATTAATCAAAATTAAGGTGTTAATACAATTTTATTTGTATAGCATCAAATCACACTACAATCATATCAGGGCATTTTACATTGTAAAATCATGGCTATATTATCGATATTTTAAGGAGAAAAAAACTGATCCCCCTGATACCAGTTGTCACACTATCAATTATCTGAACTACTGCGATCTTTCCAATCAGAGCAGTTATTTACCCACAGGAGTTTTCTTTCTAACATTGGCAACACACATACATCAAAATATACCTGAAATATTTGATGTTTCATTTCCAGCTGCCTGAAGTACATTTTGTCCCAATGGGATTGCAAATGATTGAAAATAACATTTATTTCCACAGCATTTATTTCAGCTGTAATATTAAAATAAAGTGAAGCTCAGTGGTCAGACTTTTACTTTGAAAGTGATGTATTGTCCTGCTTCTTGAATCTGTTAAATCTGCTTCTGCTGATCATAAAGCAGTATTAACTGCTCTAACTACTATTAACTTCTGTGTGTTTTCGCTGGTTGCCATGGTGAATCATCATATCAGAGCTGCATTGATTGATTCCATTGAATTGCTTTTATGCGCTTAACTCAAGGTGGACATGCTCCGAGTTGATTGAAGTGATTCTGGAAATGAAATCTGTGACTCTC
Organism: Pseudochromis fuscus; assembly: GCA_900323345.1. Lineage (NCBI taxonomy): Eukaryota > Metazoa > Chordata > Actinopteri > Pseudochromidae > Pseudochromis > Pseudochromis fuscus. Next base: position 7,868 of record OOFC01031833.1, on the reverse strand, counting down.
CATCTGAGAGTTCAGGGATGAACCTGATTTCCAGGAATAGACCTCAGGGAGTCATCACCAGTTCTTGGTTTGGTTGTTATCAGGCCGTGTGCTGATGTCTGTGTGTGTCCCGGCAGGGCCGTCCCAGCTCAGTGTCCTCTCAGAGCAGCCAGCAAAGCATGAGGAGCTCATCCTCCAAACACGTCTCCTCCTCCAGCGCCACCCCATCCTCCTCCTACTCCCTGCTCCAGCCCCTGGTGCCTGAGGTAAAGGAGATGAGCTCGGGATACACTAGGCTGAGCGCCAACCCCATGGTAGGAGAGAGCACCGCCACACACCCGCCGCTCACTGTCTGCTGGCTAACTGCCTCCTCCCTGTCTGCCTACTAACATCAGGACAGAAGGACTAATGCTTTAGTGTGTCCACCAGACGTCTCTTCACTGTGGATTTAAAAAAAAAAAAAAAAAACACACACACAGATGACTGTTTTCAGTCGGGATTGGAAAAAGTTTTTAAAAATCTGGCTTTATTAAATAGCTGCAGAGACACCTGGTGAACAGTCTTAGCTCTCTTCTTAAATCTTTTGGGTGTTAGTCTGCTGTTTTTTATTTCAAATGCAGCACTGATGAGACACAAAAACACTTTCTTTAATTTAATGTAACAAAATATAAACTTTATGTTGTTAAAGTTGCTGCTGTTATGTTGAAGTTTGAAAGCGGAGCGTTGTTTGTGGATCAGCAAAATGCACATGGACAGTGTTGTGTAGGTTTAGTCTTTGTTTATTTGTTGGGATCCCCATTAGCTGCAGCAAAGATGCAGCTACTCTTCCTGGGGTCCAACAAAAATTTTACATAAATAAACATGAATCAAAATAGTATATAAAAACAAACATAAACTGAAACATAAAGCAGTTAAAAATAAAACAGAAAATACAAACAATGTGGTTTTCAAGATAGTCACCTTCATCATTGAGCCCAACTCAGTCTACACACGAGAGAGAAAAAAAGTAGTTCATTGGTCTATTTTGAACATGTTAAAAAAGAAAGAACTCTCAGAATGTTAAAAAGAAAAAAACATACACAAATATAAAAATATACAGTTGTTCAAAAAGGAGTAGGTCCTAATGGTTTTACCTCTTTTCTCCCAAAAAACCCTATTTCAAGCTACACAGCATATTTCTTACTACAACTAGGTCTGAAAAGTGAAGATAATGCAGTAGTGCAAAATGTGCAATACCAGCGACAGCCACTAGATGCTGGCTCATATTGACTTCAATTCAAAAATTAATCATGAAATATTCAGTAAACATTTTTTCCACAAGTCCTGCTGATGTCATCAGATAAAGTCAGCTTCTCTTCTCAGTGACATGGTCCATCTGAACATCATTTTACATCATTTTATTTTTCTAAGCAGGACGGATGTTTTATTGTATTAAGTCATTTTAAAAGAATCGGTGTTTTTAAACCAGCATGGTCGTATTATTGTTGATAGAAAACGTATTACATTTCAAAGATAGAATTTTTAGTGGTGTGAGACTGCGTTCAGTGTAGTGTGAGGAGTGTTTCCCTGATGATGCTCACAGTGTCCTGCAGTGAGAAACAGCAGACTAAGCCTCAGCTGATGGGGTGACTCCTCCTCTGTGACGTGTGGACCCTCTGGCGGTACAAGGCTCTCTAACAATACTAACTTGGGGCTGACTCGGTCTCTTTTCTATATCCAATACTAATCATTCACTCAACGTTGTAAGGGTCACACACCAATCATACTTCATCACACGGTGAAACAGCGTCCTGTTTGATTTATAGTGTTTTCTCTGACATTCACACAGATTTGTCTCATGATTTTGTTCCTCAAATCTTCAAGTGTGCAGGTCTTGAAAGTGTTGATGTAGTATAACCAGCAACAACAGGACCAATGCCGGGGCTCTGGATGTGTTATTACCACATGTGCAGGAGAAGATCTGGAGCAATAAAATACACTTGTGGTTGTGTTGACAGTCGTACAGCATCAGTACAACACAGGCCAGTGTGTGGCCTTTCTAGACAGTTTCAGTTTAATGTAATACTGTCAGAATATAATGTGACCAAAATGTCCATGTTGAGATATTCTTGTTCACGTTTTATTCAGCTGCGATCTCTCAATCAGCTGAAATATAAAATGCTCTAAAATATATAACCTCAGGGTCTCATTGTCGTCGTCACTCTTAATTGTAACCACAGAATCACAGAGTTACAAACTAAAATGAAACAACAAAGGGTTGCCAGGACAAGAAGAAGACGGGGAAAACAGATTATAACAGGGTGAATATATTTGAACAAACTCCAGACCATTCGACATTTATTCAGAGACGAACGCCCTAAATGTGACAGATTAAACTTATCAAACAGATGAACACCGATGGTTTAGTTTTTCTATCACCCAGTCAGATTTTTGTTTCCAACCAGTGGCGGTTATTTAGTCTCTAAAGTGGCGCAGGCGCCTGCACATGATACAAGTGCATACAACAGTTTCCATGGGAGGAAAAGCATCTCCACATGAGCGTTTTTCAGAGCCGCACACACGGCCATGATCTTTAATTGGTTGTTTGATCACTGACACACTGAAGAAATTATGTCAGAGCACGCTGCCACAGAAATACACTAAAAACAGAGAAGAGCATGAAACTGGTGCAGTGTAAACAAATTAAAAATGTCTGTGTCCACTTGCAGGAGATTTTAGATGGAAAAGCCAAAACAAGCTCAGTAGCTTCACACTGTAATCTCCCATTGTTACTGTTGTTGCCATGGTAACGCATGCCATGCTGGTTAAGGGAGAGGTCAGGCTATGGCGTCATCCTTTTAGAAAAGATGCCGATCACCTTTTGCAAGCGTGCAGGGAGAAATGCTTTTCCACCCACAGATTGATTTCTACATTTGAGTCTGAATCAACACCATACTGACCTTTTTGTTGTCATCATCAGAAACAGAGCTTTTAATTGATTTCAGTTAACACAGTACTTAAATTACTGCAGCTTGATGGTGATGTAATATTACATGAGTCAACCTGCAGCCCACACTTGAAGATCTGAGTACTCATCACAACAGTGATCATACAGTGTTGTTTTGAGCTCCATGCTCTCTGACTGCAGCTTGACACCATACCTCCATGTTTGCTTTGTGTGTTGTTGCTCTTGATTTTGTGTGTGTACAGCTTTCTGTTGCACTGTTCATCAGCAGCAGGTTTCTCTTATCTCACCTTCTCCTCATCCATCTCAGCTTCACCAGTGCATCACAGTTATTTGATGACTGATGTTTTATTCTCTTACCTGTTCCTCCCTCTCCCTCTCTCTTCCCCCCCTCCCTGCAGCCGAAGCACCAGGACACTTTCTCTCTGGCCCCCCAGCGGCCCCTCACCACCATCAACCCCATCGGCCACTCCCTCCATCCGAACGGAGCGCCCACACTCAAGCCTTCCCCCGTGCCACGCACCATCCAGGCCATGCCCTGGGAACAGCGCTCCCTCTACAATCAATGAGACTCCTGGGATCTAAGCACGCTCCCTCCCTTCACATCGCGTCCACCCCTACACACACACACACACCTCCTCCTCTTCGTCCTCCACCCGACCCCTTTCAGATCCAGCATCAAGGATGGAGGACTGCCG
>OOFC01031829.1:0-10357 GCA_900323345.1 Pseudochromis fuscus | reverse complement strand
TGATGATGGTGATGGTGATAATGATGGTGATGATGGTGGTGATGATGGTGATCATGGTGGTGATGATGGTGATGATGGTGATGGTGATGGTGATAATGATGATGTTGGTGATGATGATGGTGATGATGGTGTTGATGATGATGATGATGATGATGATGATGGTGATGGTGATAATGATGGTGATGATGATGATGGTGGTGATGATGATGATGATGGTGATGATGGTGATGATGATGATGATGATGATGATGATGGTGATGGTGATAATGATGATGTTGGTGATGATGATGATGGTGATGGTGATGGTGATAATGATGGTGATGATGGTGATGATGATGATGGTGGTGATGATGATGTTGATGGTGGTGATGATGATGATGTTGTTGGTGATGGTGATGATGATGGTGATGATGTGGTGATGATGGTGATGATGGTGATGTTGGTGATGATGATGATGATGGTGATAATGATGATGTTGGTGATGATGGTGATGATGATGGTGATGATGGTGATGATGGTGATGATGGTGATGATGATGGTGATGATGGTGATGATGGTGATGATGGTGATGATGATGATGATGATGATGATGGTGATGATGATGGTAGTGATGATGATGGTGATAATGGTGATGATGATGATGATGATGATGATGATGATGTTATTGATTTAAACCCAGAGAGATGAGACAACAGAGCAGAACCAGAACACAGGTAAACACCTGCTCTTGCTGAATTGGTGCAGATGGTCCATAAGTTTCTATCAGTCATTTTTATTTTGCAGCTACATTCTGGGTCAAACTAATGTGAAAACTTATCATGAATAATTTGGAGTGCTGGATTTTTGGATGAAGCAAATACTTTCTTACTCCAAGGATTAAAATCATTTTCCCAACTTCTAGTTATTGGGAGAGTTTTGTAGTTGTGAGGATTCAATTTACCCCCGTTAGTGAGAGCTGATACCAGGGGGTGACCAGGGTCTGCTGGAGGGACACCATATGGTTTCAGTGCTGTGCAAAGCTGAAGGTAGAAAAACCAGGATGTGCCTGGAAGAGAATCAGAAGCTTTAAATCTTGAAAAGAGCAAAGACCCTGATCAGTAAAAATATCACCCAACACAAACCCCTTGTCTAGACCACAGTGAAAAACTAAAGGGACTTGAAGCAGATACATTATTGAAGCATATAGGTGATAACTGATGATATTTCCTCTGATATTTCTCTGTAGATCACCACACAGATAAAGTGTTTGACATGACAGGGCCCATATGTAACTTCACAAACCTTTGTTGATGCCAGAAAAAAGTCTCTGATTGTAATGAAAGAACAAAGTATTTTCTGAAACACGCCATGACACATTTAAGGAAGTATCTAACCAAGTATTGATGGCTCTTAATTGAACTGACCAGTAATAATTTTTAAACTGTGGAGAGGAAACGCCACCTCAGGATTTTGGGTGAGACAGAGCAGAGAGACGGATCCTGGGAAGTTCCCAGTGTTGATGATTAAACCTTCATCTCCACAGTCCAGCCCCGGGCAGTGCTGGGTCCACCAAACACTCTTTACACTGGAGGCTGGCTCCAAATAAACTCTGACTCCAACTGACCAATCCTGAAATACTCACACATTGGACAGCATCATCAGGGTCAAAGGTCAGACCCGCCTCCTCACTCCTCCCTTCATATCCAAATATGGTCACTTCCTGCTCCAAACAGCCAACATGACCACGTTCAGATCCCAGACTCCTGGATCAGGGGGAGAGTCTGTGGATACACCACATGAAGAACAGACAACAACAGATTGTGATTTGATATCAATCAGATACAGACATGAAATCTTACACATGTAAAAACAATGAGATTTACACATTACTCAACAGTGTTGTGATCACTTCTATAATTCTGTAATAAATCTGTCAAATTACAGGAGCAACACTTTATTTGACTTCACAGGTTCCTCTTTTCAACCAGAGATGTTGTTGTTGTTCACAGTTGTGTTCATGTTGTTGATTTTTATAAATCTGTTACGTTTGTGTGCATTAAAAATACAGGAGAAAACTGACAGATGTTTTTCATAGTGTAGCAGGTTATTACTTAGTTAATACTGGTTGATGAGCAGTTTGTATCATGTCCTGTTAGTGACAATAACCTGTTTACCACGTGTCAGAAAGTGACTGAGGGAACCCCAGAATCTGTATAGTATTAATGCATATGTGGGACACAGCTTTTCATGATGTAACCGGTTGGTTTGGGCTGATTTCTACAGATTGTAGCAACAAAAACAGTGAAACAGAGGATGTCTGAGACGAGCTGGGATTGTTCAGGCCTGGTCCAGCTCACAGTGGTTGTTCAGTGGTGGGATCACAGTCACCACTCCCTGCAGGAGATCTTTCACTTTCACAGGAAGTGTAACACCTGCTCTTCTTCCTTTGTTTTTCTTTGGAGGTCTGGTGGTGAGGCAGCGGTGTTCAGTGCCAGAGGGGGCGCTGTGCTGTCCGTCCTGTCTGCTCACCACGGCGCCGCCTCCATCCAAGCTGTGGAGATGACTGAAGATTACCTGCTGCTCTTCTGCAGGTACTGACTCCAGAGATGTGCTGCACACTGAACATGTGCACTGTCCACATCTGTCAGAGCAGCACACATCCTGAAGTGTTGTGAACTTTGATACCATCAAAGGGAAACACAAGTTTATTTGTTGCAAATTAGTGTCTTTAGTTCAAAGGATGTTCTTGTTGTATGTTGGCTGGTAAATGAGTGACTTTAATCTCAGAGAATTTAGTTTCATGTCGGTGTGAATCTGAGACTTACTGTTGTGTTTAATGTAAAACGTCGTGTTGCAGTTGTAACAAATCGTGAGGAGGAGACACCGTGCAGCAGAGCAGCTGCTGTAACCAGCACTGTGCTGTTTGTGTCAGGTACCCGTACAGGAGCAGCACCGAGATCCTCCACATCGAGCTCTTCAGCACCGACACCTTCCTCTACCTGCGCTCTGTCCTGGGCTGCAGTCAGGACTACGTTTCCCAGACCAGTGTCAACCATGCAGGGACTCATGCTGTGGCCTTTTGCTCCTCCCCTTTTACGGGCATCACTGAGCTGGTCACCTGGAACCTGGAGACGGAGGACCACAAACACATCACTCGCTGTCCTGCTGTGCTGACCAGAGGTTTGTGGTTTTCTGGGGACGGTCACGGTGGAGGCAGATCATCAAAAATCACAGGTTGTCAAGCTTTGACTTTTTGTGGATGTCGAGGTTATAAACTGGTTCAAAGAACCATTAGCTTCTATGTTACAGTGTTGTCTTTGTGGATCCACTGCAACCTCCTGCTTCTGATCAAACACAAACAGTGTGTTTAAAATGCACCAAAACATGTTGTATATAAAATATAAATCATCACATTTTAGGGGAAATAGTTTCCTGATCATCTCTTCATCTCTTCTGGGCCGATAGAAACAGTCAGCGCAGCAGCACAGCCAATCACTGACCTGCTGCTGCATGAGGTATGTGCAGAGCAACAGAAATGAATTCAATCTGCTTCATTGAATCTGCTGCTGAAAGGGAGATGAATTAATCCCCCAGTGAGTCTGTCGGTGAGTGTAGTTTATCCCTGACCCACAAGAGGCAGCGATGTGATGCAGGGCGTCCAGTCTGCCAGAAATCAAGAAGAAGAAGATTGTGGGTGACTTGTCTAGACTGTACTGCAGACTGTTTATATATGTCTATGGACTGTAAATAAAAATACTGAGGTTTCTACTTGATGTTTCATGTGCTCAGCTGTGCACCTCCACCACAAGGGGGCACTGACGTAACAGTCAACAGCCTCTGTGTAAAAATGTCAATGTAAATAAGTCATTTGTTACATGTTCAGTTTTAAATGCTGAACTTGTCTTTGTGCTAAATGCTGTTTATGTTTTTTTGATACTGGCATTAAATAATTAGTGTTAATAATTATAATAATGAATCTTCAGTATTTCACAGAGATGGTGTCCTGCTCTTTCTATTCAATGGTCTCTGGAGAATTAAAACTGGCTGAACATGGCACAGCTCCACCTAGAAGATTTGTCACCTGCCACCACAGCCTCTAGTGATCACATGGCCACACAGGTGAAATAATAACAGTACTTAAATGAATGACATTATGTTGCTGTTGTATTTGAATGCAGCCCAACAGAAATGAAACAGTCTGGCATCAGTGTTCAAACAGTAGTTTGTGATGAGAGTGATGCAGACTGAACAGATTCAGATCCAGGATCAGTCTAACGTGTCTGTTTGCCTGGTGTGCAGCAGGATATCTGTACACAGTGAATCTCCATGGTAACGTAACCTCAGCATCCAAGAAGCTGAGCCGGGGCTGGTTCAGGTTTTGTGAAACAGTCCTCTGGAGTCTGGCTGTGTGGGTGAACTGGAGAGGCACTTTGGCACCAGTCTCAGGAGCTTTTAGAGCAGGGCAGTGGGTATAATCCCCAGCAGATCAAGTATGTAGATAGGCCAAGGATGAGGTCTAGGAAGACTGAGCAGGAGAAACCTTCATTCCTGAAAAGTCCCTGGACATCAGCTCTTGCTCCTGGTTGTGGATGTGGTCAGAAGTGTGAGGGACTGTAACGTCTCCCTCCTCCTCCTCAGGGCTGTGTTTGGATCTACGTTTCTGTCTGGGGATCTGCAGCGGGGAGAAGTACCTGCACCTGTGGGACCTGACCTCCAGCATCACTGACCAGACTCTCACCTACAACACCCACAAGCCCCGGCGTGACGGCACAGAGGAGGTCGTCCCCATGACGACAGCCTCACGGTGGGTACTGCTGATGACTGGGTGCAGCTGACATGTTGTTCACTTCCATTACTCTGGGTACTGGTCAGAAGTGTTCCTGCTCATACCTCTTGGTCCTGCTGTGCTGCAGGACCTCATGACGTGCTCTTTCACTGTCACTGTTGTATTTCAGATTTCTCTTCTGTGTTTGGGAATAACAGGAGCGGGCAGTGATTTTGAGTCTGTGAGCTGACCGGTGGGATCAGCAGTGATGTGAGAAACCATCCAGTGTGTGTTTGTGATGGAGTGTGGCTCCCTCTGCTGGCAGGTACGCCGTGTGCCGCTCCGTCCGACCTGGGACGGTGTTGGTGTGGAACCTGTCCAGGCGGCGCTTTGTCTGCAGACCGGTCAGAGTGGAGCACGGTCTCTACAGCAGCACTGACGTGGTGCTGACCCACAAGCTCAAACTTTACATCCTCACTGACAGAAACAGCAGCGCAGACAGCAGAGCTCCTCGTGGATTTCAGGTCAGGTGTCCTCTGATGTCTCTGGACCAGGTTCAGTGCTCTTCACATGTAATCAGTGTCATCAGTGTCCAAACCTAATCTGAAGGAGTGAGTGACCTGAACAGCTGTGATGGTAACGTGTGTGTTTGTGAACACTCAGACTCTGCTGGTGTACGACCTGGTCACACGGAGCTACGTGAGGAGGCAGACCGGGATGGCAGTGAGTCCCGGTCTTCAGCATGAGTTCTGCCTCTTGCAGGATGGACAGAGCCTCCTGGGCCTGTCTGAGACCAGGTCAGAGGTCATCCGTCACAAACAGTCTGCAGAATGAACGATGTTGTTTACACCTGTGTGAAGAGTCTGATTCATCACTTTCCATGTGCACATCCCAGACCTGTGATACTGACTTAAACAGTGACTCAGACACTTCTACCATTACATGTAGAAAAATAGATGGCTTCATGTTTTGACCTCCATAAAAATATAGAATATTAATTACAGGAGTTTCTATGAAAGAAAAACCAACATGGCTGTTTGAGCACATTGTGAATCAGCTGATCACCAGCCGTGTGATTGTCACACATCAACAGTAGCACCTATGAACATTTATTTGTATCCTAGAGCCAATGAATCTGAGGCCTGCATTTGTATGACATCATCATTAGATGGTGGAGCAGTAACTGACAGCAGCTGAAAAATGAAGCCAATCCACAAATAAAACTGCAGTTCCTCAGATGTCCACTTGAGTCAGTCCCCACAGAGCTCTGTGTTAAAACCTCCTGCACTGTACAGCAGCAATAAACATGTTCACAGCCTGGTACACAACATGGTTCTGGTCTCTGTGGTTAATTCATGACAACATGAACAATTAGAGACTTTAAGAGAGAGATGGTGTCACAGGAAGCTTGCTGTTAGCTCCGCCCCCTCCCTGGAAACACGACAACATATAAAAGCAGCCACAGTGACAACATCCAGTGGTGAGTTAGAATTTTAATGTCTTGAATCTGATATTCGACTGTTACCATCTGGATTTCTTTTGACCATAGATGGACAAGGGGAGGAGCCAGGGAGGAGCAAGGGGGCGACCTGTTTCTTCATTTAAATGTGACACTTCCTTAATTAGGCCCATACACTAGAAACTGAAATACATGTAGCTGAAGTGAGACGTCACCTGTTGGTCTGTGGACCCTCATCCTGATCCAGGAGTCTGGTATCTGAACGTGGTCATGTTGGTGGTTTGGAGCAGGAAGTGACCATATTTGGATATGAAGGGAGGAGTGAGGAGGCGGGTCTGGCTCTTGGGCCTGAGGACACTGTCCAATGTGTAGACTTAAACCTGTCAGTTAGACTAGCCCCGCCCCTAACTCCTCCCCCCAGATCTCTGAGAAGAAGAGTTGACTTTATCTGATGACATCAGAATGACTTGTGGAGAAATGTATTGATGAATATTTCAGGATTGAAGATGAGGATGTTTGGATTGAGTTGGAGTCAGAGTATTTGGGAGACAGCACCTAGTAGCCACCGGGTGTATTGCACTTTTTTTTTACAAGTCCTACAAGCTCTAATTAATTCAATCAAAATTGTATTAAGATTTTAAAAAAAAATTAAGTTTAATTGAACCAGGTGATTTTTTTTTTTTTTACTGTCATAAATGGACGCCACAAATAGTTTTTGCACCAGGCTGTGAACATGTCTAGCTTTGTTTTAAAGTTGGACATTTGAACAGGAGGTCTGTGGGGACTGACCCTCCATGTGGCCATTTAAGGAACTACAGCAGGTTGCACTTCTTTCAGCCCTGGAAGTTGCTGTTCTTGTCTGGTTAGTAGTTGCCTGGTCCACACAACAGGGGGCGCTACAGAAGAGGTTACTGATTTCTGGTCAAACACCTTGTGTATATAGCAGTTAGCTACTGGTTGGATACCAGCGTCTCCGACATACACCCTGATCACAGGTTTTGATGAGCCCGTCACTGAGACACTGACCGTACTGTGTCGCTGTCAGCTGACTTTCTGTTGGATGCTGTTACAGACATCACCTGGTCCTGTGGGATCTGACCTCTGGCTCCATCAAACACCAGATCAGACCGTCCCACAGCGGGTCCAGCAGGACCGAGCACGGCCTGCAGCCGCCTGTGACACCACACCCTCCTCTCCACAGTGAGCTGACTTTGTGCCATGTTCAGTCTTCTCTGTAGGCGCCTGTGATCCGGACTCTTTAAAACCCTCCTTCACACCTCTGAGTCTTCTCTTGTTGCCCAGTGATGCCGTGGGACCTCCGGACCGAGAGCCAGTCTGTGAAGAAGAGGAGGCTGCAGAGGGAGGCACAGAGGCAGAAAGAGGAGGAAAGGAGGCGGGATCAGGAGAAATTCAACTGTATCGAGCAGTACCTCATCAGTGCAGATGAACAGGTCCACAGATAACCTACTTATACAAATACAGTGGATAGAAAAAGTCGACACACCCCTGATCAAATGTCAGCTTCTGTTGATGTAAAAAATGAGACCAAGATCAATCATTTCAGAACTTTTTCCACCTTTTAATGTCACTTATAATCTGTCCAACTCAATGGAAAAACAAACTGAAATCTTTTAGGAAGGGGGAGTATTCATAAAACGATCAAATAATGTGGTTGCATAAATGTGCACACCCTTAAACTAACCCTTTGTTGAAGCACCTTTTGATTTTTTTACAGCACTCAGTCTTTTTGGGTAAGAGTGTGTCAGCATGGCACCTGTTGACCCCACTCTTCTTTGCAAAAATGCTGCAAATATGTCAGATTGCGAAGCCACCTCCTGCCTGTGTCTCTTCAGATCACAACACAGATGTTCAGTTGGGTTCAGGTCTAGACTCTGGCTGGGCCTTTCCAAAACTTTAATCTTCTGGTGAAGCCATGTTTTGTTGATTTGATTGTCTGCTTTGGGTCATTGTCGTACTGAAAGGTGCAGTTCCTCTTCATCTTCAGCTTTCTAGCAGAAGCCTGAAGGTTTGGTGCCAACACTGACTGGTATTTTGAACTGTTCATAATCCCCTCCACCAAGACTAAGGCCCAGTTCCAGCTGAAGAAAAACAGCCCCAACCCATGATGCTGCCACCACCATGCTTCACTGCAGGTGTGGTCTTCTTGTGGGGGATGTGCAGTGTTGTTTTTGCACCAAACATACCTTTTGGGAATTATTATTTTCCCACATGTTGGAGACTTCAAATGTGTTTGTTAAATTTATCCTGTTTTCCTTCATAAGAAAATGTTTCCATCTTGCCATCCTACCCCACAACCCAGACACATGTGAATATGGGAGAATGTTGTCACATGCACAACACTTCCCTTAAATTCCCACAGCTCCTTTAATATTACTGTTGACCTCTTGGTATCCTCCCTGACCAGTTATCTTCTTGTCTTTTCATCACTTTTAGAGGGACGTCCACTTCTTGGTCATGTTACTGTTGTGCTGTATTCTCTCCACTTGATGATGACTGTCTCCACTGTGTTGCATGGTATATCTAATGCCTCACAAACTCTATTGTACTCTTTTCCTGACTTACACCTTTTTATACTCAGATCCCTCTGAAGCTTTGGAAGCTCTCTGTGGACCACAGCTTTTGCAGTTTGAAGATGTGACTGAGAAAATGTCAGGAAGAGCAGAACTTTATTTGGGATTCATGAGAAGCTGTTTAAATGATGGCAGCTGTTTACTGACTCCTATTTAGTATGAATGTGAATGTGATTTGTTAATCTGAACACAGCCACACCCCCAGTTATAAGAGGGAGTGCACACTTATGCAACCACATTATGATAGTTTTTAATTTTTACTCCCTCTCCCTAAAAGTCTGTGAGAGTGGTCCCAGTGTCTTGACTCTCTGGTGTATTTCCATGTTCTCACATCGATGAAGCAGGAAACAGTTTGAAGTTGTAGAGGGTCTGTTTCTGATCTGGATCTTTCAGGTCGTGGTGTGCTCCTACTTTTCTCACCACCTCAATGTGTTCAGCGTGGCGTCCCAGGAGCATCTCCACACCCTGGAGGATAAAGCATCTCCTCTGAGCCTCCACACTGCAGCTCTGACCTCCACCGGCAGTTATCTGGTCCTGACCAACTACAACCAGGAACAACGGAGCGCCTGCATCACCCTGTGGGACCTGCACCGAGGAGCGGTGGGTAGCGGCCTGTAGTGTAGAGCATACGGCGTGTTGGCCTCTGTGGACCTCTGGTGGTGACAACACACACACACAGATTTACCTGGAGCTGATGAGCTGAAGCAACATTGTGTGAGCTCGTTATGTGGCCGATGTTCATTTCTATTAAAAAGTCCTGCACTCCCAGTTTAACACCAGTGATTGTTGCATTGCTCAGTTTTCTGATGTGCACACCTGTGTTTTCTACAATCCAGGTGAGAACAGCACTGAGGGACCAGCCTGGAGTTTGCTGCATAGCTATCACAGACAGCGGAGACAGAGTTGTCTTTGGGGTCACAGGAGACAACCGGTACATCTCATTTAATCATTGTATCCTATCAGTGCTCTCAAATGTGTGTCAGTTAGTCCTAAAAATAATCCAAACATCTGCAGTGCTACACCTGAGGCCTCTGTAGGTACACACTGATAAAAAGGAAATTCATTTTTTTCTATCTTTAAGATTAGATCAGATCAGATTAGATCAGATCGGATTAGATTAGATTAGATTAGATTAGATCAGATTAGATCAGATTAGATAGTTCTTTATTGATCCCACACCAGGGAAATTGTTTTACCACAGCAGCGGGTTCAACAAAGTACAGAGTGAAAATCATGAAGTAGAAAAACTGAAGAATAAAAATATTTTAATTTACAAATAAAAATTTAACTGTGCAAATAACTAGACAAATAAATTGACCATAGGTGTGTGTGTGTGTCCATCATCCATCCATCATCCATCATCCATCATCCATCCATCATCCATCCATCATCCATCCATCATCCATCCATCATCCATCATCCATCCATCATCCATCCATTCATCCATCATCCATCATCCATCCATCTATCATCCATTCATCCATCATCCATCCATCTATCATCCATTCATCCATCATCCATCCATCATCCATCCATTCATCCATCATCCATCATCCATCCTTC
>OOFC01031826.1:1035-42266 GCA_900323345.1 Pseudochromis fuscus | reverse complement strand
AAAGCTAACGCAACATCTGTTGAATCCAATAATGTAATAACAGCCAATAACGTAAAAAAAATGCCCTTTTTTTAAATGTAATAGGCCAATAATGTAAAAACTGTCCAGAAACGCAATAAAAGTCCTGAACCGATAACGTAATAACTTGGCTAATAACGTAATAATTTATTACGTTATTAGTTCAGTTATTACATTTGCGATTTTTTTTTTTTTTTTTTTACCAGGCTAATAACATAATAAGCAGTCAATAACGTAAGAAATTGTTACATTATTAGCCAAAAGTTATTACGTTATCGGTTCAGGACTTCTATTACGTTATTGGCCGATTACATTCCAAACAGGGCAAATTTATTACATTATCGGCTGTTATTACATTATTGGCTTCAACAAACGTCATCTGTTGATTGGTTGCCTGTGAAGCCAGGAGTTTGACATTTAAACGTCACCATGTTGTTTGTTTGGAGCCAGAAGTGACCATATTTGGATATGAAGGGAGGAGTGAGCAGGTGGGTCTGAACTGTATGAGACTGGAGACCAGGTCTGGTCTTCTTGGAAACCTGTCCATCAAACTAACTACGCCTCTAAATCTTCCTCTTTTTGAAGCCTTATATCTACGTAATGACGAAACGATTTTCAGATCGACCACCAGACGATCAGTTTGAAAGGAAGTCAATTCGAGAAAGGGCTTTTTTGGAGCCAGCATCTAGTGGCCATCAGCGGTATTGCACTATACTGTACTTTCGCATTGGACTCATGTTTGGGATCCAGTTGCTTTGTCCATTTCCTTATACAGTCTGTGGGTCTAATGTAATTTTTACCAATTTCAACAATCCCTTTTTTGAACATCACTTCAAGTTCAAAAGTTCACACATTAAAGTAATGGTGAACCCCTTTAATCGAGGTCACTGTGTTGCATTTCAAGTCACTTGCACAGGCCTACTAGTATTTACTAATGTGATGATCTTACTATGTTCCAGTCTTTAGTTTTCATTGCGTTAATAGCTTCAAGGCCTGAAAACAGCAAAAAGCAAAGCTAGCCAGTCCAGTTTTCTCTACAATGGTATAATTGTCATATTTGTGTGTAACACCTCTAACATCTAATATCCGAGCATTTTGTTTCTTTGATCATCAAGATGAGATCAGTAATTGGCTTTTTAGAGTGAGAGTGATGAATCATTTTGAAAAAGCCCAATGAAAACAACATCTTTAACATTTCCAGTAAAAATGCAATTAAGCTGGAGAGCATTCATTTTTGTCTTTGTGCTTCCTCTGTTGCGCCTCGGCGGCTCAGAGTGGTTACAGAGAAACAAAAACAAAGTGCAAAGTGGGTGATCGGATCATTCGCAGAATAGAGTGATTGTCATGGCAGACAGGGGAAAAGCTCTGCCTCTTGGGCTGTAAACAATGTCGCCTGTTTAAGGATTCAGAGCCAAGTTCGGTCGGAGGATTTGCTCCCTTTTTTTTATCCGCTTGCTCTGACTTTGCACATAAAACACAAGATCGTAGTCAAACCTCGCCGATCCGACTGCACACAAACGCACTAATGCTTCATGTGGAGTCTGGGAGAGTGGGATGTTCAGGGTGCATGTCCCCAAGCTTACTGATGGGGATGTCATCGAGATAAATGTCCCCATTTACCACCCTTCCTCCTGCTATTCAGCTGGGACATGGGTGCGCAGAGGGTGCAGCGTGGGTGCTTCAAAGAAGAAGTGGATGGAGGTGGGGGGTGTCTTTTACGGCGCCTTCGGTGCCTCCGCTGAGCCGAATCCAGCCGGCAGAAGTGGCTGAATCGGAGCTTAACCACATTAGAGCGGGAAGACTGAGGAGAAGCCTGTAAGAAGTGTTTAATCTCAGTCAGGAGAAGGAGAGGAGGAGGAGGAGGAGGATGGGAGTGGGGAAGACGAGCGGATCTTTAGTGGACGTGTTGCAAAGCTACTACTATCAACACTCCTCACATTTCACTCTGTGGGTTTACGTGCACTTTTTGCCAGTGTAACCTGATTTCCTAACAACATTTATATATAAAACCGGGTTTTTCTAATCAGGATAACGGGATTAAAGTTCACAAAGCAAGATTTCTGCTGGAGAAACCGGATTTCCTGGCCATACATATATTCTCAAACGGGCTCCTGACAGGAGTTGCATGTTTATGACAACTCAATCAAACTGGAGGCAGCACTGGAAAGACATTCGAAGGGGATAAAAGTAAAGATTACACAACATGTAGAAAATAACTGTTTAGAACTGGAATAGTTTACACAAATGGAAACATGACCAAATTATCTCCAGCCGTGCTAGCAGCTGTGGGAGAATGTTCAGGCTTATAGCAGCATGCTAACATGCTTACACAAGCATTGCTAACAGGCTGATGTCAAGTAAGGTTTACCATGTTCTTGAACTTAGTTTAGCAGATTAACATGAATCCGTTTGCTAATTAGAGCTTAGCTGAGGTGTAAAAGTTCAACACAATCCATCATTTGATTGTTAAAAGTTATAATTTCACCTGAATCGACTGGATTCTTCTCCAAAATATATTAGTGACATTTTCCTGCTGCTCATAGGAACTTTAACTGTTCCTCCCGGTTGGATTTAGAGATTTAGAGGGGAGGCATAAACAACTTATATTATAGCTCATACTGGAGAGATTGCTGCTTGCACCTCAAAGGTCTAGCTCTGTTGTACTTACTTTTCCCACCAGTAAGTTCTTTTAATTCCTCACAAGGTCATGTGCTAGCATGGCAGAGTGGTCCCCAACCAGCGGGGCCGGGGCCTGGTACTGGTCCATGTAGCATTTGTTACTGAGCCGCACAGAAAAAATAAATGATTTATATAATTTCTGTTTTATTGATTATTAGAGTTTAAAGACATTTTATTTTGAAAAATGACTGGATTCTCTCTGACTTAACTTTGGCCCGTGCCTCTTGAGATGTCAGTACGCTTGTCTTGGTCACATATCTGATACGTTACCCTAAAAAATAATCCCGCAAACTAGCGAAAATTTGCAAAAAAACAAAACATCTTTGGAGAGCTTCTTTGCAAGCCATGTTATTTTATTTATCTGCCACATCCACTGACTGGTCCATGAAAATAGTGCCTCCATTAAACCGGTCTGTGGTGCAAAAAAGGTTCGGGACCCCTGGTCTAAGGCACTAGCTAAAGGCTACGGACTCTTCTGGGGTGTGGGTTCAAATCCCACAGCTGCCAGGGAAGGATTTTAGCTCAAATTTTCTCAATGATTGAGTTAGTGTGTGGAAGTGGCCCAGTTGGTACGGTCAGTAGTCCAGTAATTACTGGGTTGGTGGTTCAATCCCCTAACTGTCATTATGCTAGTGGCTGCCTGTTGCAGCATTAATAGATAATGATAAAAGGTCTTCCAACTTAGGATAAATAAAGTGTTTTATTTTCCCCTGGATATTTTACTGAAATAGATCTTATACGACACAAACAACTTCCTTTAAGAGTCCAGACAACACCTGAAATAGACTGTTTTGATGTGCAGATTTCTACTTTTTCACATCCAGGAGGTTTGAATTCTCTTTAAGGATTTTAGTGCACACTGATTCCAATTTTAATTTTTTGCTAATTATGCTCACTGGGAGAGGACTGGAGTTTTGTTGGTGGGATGCAGGGACTATGGTTATTTCTCCTGGTAATACAGTGTTTTATATCGACAAGCATAATTCTTTTTTTATGGGTGTTGTAACTATTTCTGCACCTTCCTTAAGGGGAATGATTTGCACGCTGCCTGTGCTAACTAAAGACACATAAGAACTGACCTCTAATTGGCAACAGATTAATGGGAGGGGCCACAAGTTTGAACCTTGGACTGAAAACTTGGACTGAAAGTGAGCAATGAACTGAGGGCATTGCATTGAGGAGACAGAGCTGGAGGCAGGGTGACAGAAGTCCACAGAGGGAGACCTGGAGGGCGTGGTAACCTCCACGTCTTTTTATCGTTCTTTAATTCAGGGGTTCTTGTCAAAAGGAGACAAACAAAGTGTCATCACAGCTGACAGGACGAGGCCAGTGACTCACCACGGATCCTCAGAGAGTAGAGGTCAGCGGTAAAAATACGTCACCGACCTCTCAGGAAAACTACCCCCATTCGATGCGATCCGGCTGATGTATTTCCATGTAATGCTGCGTCTCTCTCTCTGTACAAGCAGGAAAAATAGATGCAAAAAGGAGCGTCGGGGGACTTCCATAAGCAGCTTTTCAAATGGCAGCGGCACTCCGCTCTTGATAACTATGCTCCAGTGGTTCTGTGCACTTCAAGAGACTATCCGCTGCTGTGAAGTGCCCTTACCAAGCATGAATCACTGTATCCTGGCTAACTGCCTGCTCAGACTACTTGCAGTGTAGGAGGCACTTCCAGATGCAATTTGCCAATTGCCGCTCAGGCATCGGTGACTAAGCTGAACAGAAACATAGCCCACATCATACCAGCTTCTATTGTGATTTTAATGCAAATTAGCCAAACGACTCTCATCATCGTACAGCGTGAGCGATCGCAGCACAAGCAAAACCAACGGCAGATTGGATCCTTCATGTAACATCGTGCACGACTGCCAACTCTGATCAGGTCTGCCTCTACAAGTGTCTACTCCTACTTTACAGTGCAGGACAATGCAGTGCATTATCTTCAGAGTCCTCTCTGTTGAATTACACACGACTGTGCCTTCGAGGCCCTCTGGCACTGCGAGTAGCACTTTGATAAAGTGGTGCCAAGTACAAAGGCAGGATTCAAAATACAAAGTGTGCTCCATAGTTTTGCTGGAAGTTAGGGAGAGGGGAGGGAGAAGACTTTAGCCCACCCTGCAAACAATAGATCTGCTGAAAACTGTATTGAACATAGGCAGGTTCAGACCACCCTGGAGGGGTTACTGTTTTCATCATGACACAGACCTGGAAAATGCTGGAGATTAAGTGGAGAGATATTTGTTTAATTACATTTGAGAAAACCATATTTCCTCAAATAGTGACCATAGGTTTTATTTAACTCAGCTGCAGAATCTACTTGAAGCGTGTTAGAGCCAGGACTCCTTCTGTTTGACAAACAGTATTGGTCATAGTGTTGTACAAAGCCAAATTTCTGGACTTTAAAATTAATCTGGAGCTTAGATGATCAAAATGTGACTGTATGTTGCTGTTGAATTAAAAGCCCTGTAGTATTTCAGTGAACAGAAGCCTTTTTCTTTACAAAGCTTTTATTTTCAAACCTTTGCAGACAAACCATGTGCAGTAGGAATGAAAGATGACGAAGACATACTGGTCCACCATAGGGCTGTCACTTTAGATTCAAAATTCAGATTTTTTTTTGCTGAAAAGTTCATGTAATCCACCAAGAAGAACCAGGTGCTAGTTCGATGCTAGAGCTGGTGCTTTGTTGGTTGGTAATGTCGTTCCTCCTCAGAACCAGTTTACTTTTCCATTGGCAAGGAACCAAGTTGGAGCCATGTTGTTGTGTTACTGTAAAACATCAGTACGTCACTGCATATGTTGCTGTTTTAGTCATTTTCGGTTGACCACTGCTGCTGCGTCCACACTCTTTCTTATGGCCCCTGTAGTCTTTACTGAAGCCTCTTGAAGACTGGCTCGATCCAAGAGGTTCCCTCGAACTTTCATAAGACTTTGGTAGAAGATCACAGCACCAGGAAGCACTGGGTCTCCTCCTCAGATCATTGCTGCTTTAATTTAGCGTCCATATTTAGTTAATTTCACTACTCTACCTGTTGCTTCAAAAATGGCAGTTCGGTGTTTCCACCGTGGTTTGTTGGTCTCGATAACCCCACCTCCAGCCCCTGATGCACTTGGTGCTTAGATCTGGCCCAGCAAAGAGTTGGTGCTTGCTAAGCACCAGTTTTTAGCAGTTTGGAGCTGGTGGAAACACAAACAACTGGTGCTAAGTCAGGCACTGGCTCCAAACTAGCACTGAAACCAGCTCGGGGAAAAGGGATATCTGTAATCACATCAGACCATTTGAAGTAGTTTCACTTGTGATCCAGCAGAGGGCGCTCTAAACATTTCTATCAGGTTGACCTATTGCACACCTTATTGACCTATCAGTAAGCTACACGAATGTTAATCTGTCATGGAGCACAATAGGAAGCAGAGTCTTGTTGAGAAGACAATCACATTACTAAAATATTGGTGAAGTATTTAGGGATGCACACCGTGGATGGCAACTTAACAAACATGCAGTGGGAGGGGTTTGACTGAAGGAGTTACCTAACTTGCATACACATTATATAACCAGTACCAAGGGTTAATCCACTGTTAGTTGTTCCTCTGTCTGTATATGTGTGTCGGCCTTTGATTATTGCTGTCGACCGAGCTCATTACTGAAGATCTGGCTTTTAATTGAAGAGCAGTTTTTATTTGAGGAACTGAGGCACCTTCTTCTTCCCACAAATAAAGGGAATGAGTGATGCTGGCAGAAATGATTAACACCATCTACATGAATCAGTGTTAGGAAGCAGTGTTTTTTTGGATAATCCACAGACCTCACTGTTGGAAGTTTCCATCTGAACTGTGTTTGGCTCAAAGTGTTTTCTGTTTCTCTCTTTGCTCCGGTCTCCAGCCTTTCATGAGCCTGTTAGCCATAACACCTTTCTGCCGACACTAAAACTTGTAGTGATCTTTGACACCAGTGTGGTTGACACCTCTGCTACTGTTACTGCCAGGCCAGTTGTCTTTTTTTGCCTTTTTCCCAGTCAACACAGGTTCGCACTTTTCACACTGCATAGCGGCTACACTGTGGCAGGCGTTCGCACCGACACAATGACTGAGTGTTACATTCTGTTTGTCCGACTTTGGTGCGATCAGATTACCACAGAGCCACGAATGTCTTGAGAGGATGGTAATGAAGCTTCGGCCGGGCATTTTTCATCCAAGCTATGTGTTTCCTGAAGTCGCCTCACAGCTCTCCTGCAACTTCACATCTATGGAAGACATGCTATATCATCCTACAAACCATCCTGCAGTCTATAAAGCCAGGCTCTGACACAATCAGGCCACAGCAGATGGCCATAAAGCCTTTGTTCAGGGTACACCTGAGACTCCCTGAGCTTTATCATCCATATCCATTGCACTGTAAAACGAAAGGAAAATAAACAGATAGATGACACTGAGGTGTGGCTTGGTCTGTACAAAAGAAAAAAATAGCTGCAGTCAAGCAGAATGGTCATTTTGAAAGGAAGCTGCGAGCCAGACAGCCCGACCGACCTGTCCATGTGTGAAGCAGATGGGAGCCGAGGAGCGCTTCGTCGTCTCAGAGCCGTATCACGAAACAATAATTTTTCATCCTATAGCATTAAATGTGATCGCACTTGTTGAAAGCGCCCTGTGTCCGGCAGTATTTATGACGCCTTACTTTTAACCACTGTAAATCAGCTTTAACGCTAATGGCGACTCTCTCTCTCAGCAGTATTTTCTAACATCAGTCGTGGCAATTACCTTTGCCGCGATAAATCAGAAGCTCCCCATCTCCTGCTAATTCCACGCTCTTTCATAAAGAAAGATGGGGAAAGCTCAGATCGTTATGACGGCTAACGACCCCGCGCTTTAACCCACGCTGGACAAAAATTTGGCACAAACTCTTTTGGGGATGTGGCTAATAGCCCCAGTGAGCGATCCCCTGGCAGGGAAGCAAATATTATCCCATGGTTCATCACTCCCAGACGCTCAGTAATGCATTGCAGATTTTCTCAACCTTGTGTTTCTGTAACGGCGCGTTACTTTGCACGGATGATGGAGAGCTCTGAGGCAGATACGCCTCAATCCTCTCTCTCGTCAGAGGGACCTTGGCTTCCTTCCCAACTGCCCACCCTCCCCAGTTGTTAGAAGAGCTCCCTGGGAAATCTGTATGTCAGCCAATCAGTGATGAAACAGCCCGGCAGTCAGGCTGTCCGGCTCTGATTCAGACTGACAGCATCTGTCTGTCTCATCGTTTGGCTGCCTGCAGAAACCAGACCTTGACCAGCGTGTCATGTCACATCCAGCTACTGTATACATCCGCTGTCTTAACACGCCAACTCATCGCTCTGCTCCTCCATTAACGTCCATTTTACCAGCTTAGATGAAGGATGTATTTGTGCCTGTCAATCGCAGCAGCTCACCAGCTATCGTGTTAAAGATCATCCGAAATACGTGCATCCTCACATCCGTCCTCCTTCTTCCTCAGCTCTCTCCACATTTCGGTATCCCGCCTCATCACAGGTTCGCCTGACACTCTCGATTTTTCTTCCCCGGGACGTCAGGTGCTGGGAGCAACCTTGACATATTAGGACATTAAATCTGAATCAGCACCTGTCGCCGCCCTAAAGTGCTTCCACATTTCTCTGTTTTCTCAAGCGCATCAAGGAAAATACAATTTCACCCACAGTGTCTGCCTCTGTCACATCCGTTCTCACAGACACCTCCATGTCCGCCTCTTTTCGTCTGTTGTTATTCCACTCTGCTTTTATACCTCACTTGTAGAATAGTTTATGTCCTTCCACTGCTATTATTTCAGCTGATTGGCTTCTACCCAATGCCTCGCGTCCATGGGGACTTGTTTAAGCCTTTGTACGTCAGAATTGAACATTTCTTCAACCATGTGATGATTGGGATGTTTAAAAGGTAAAATTCGTTCCAGACCTGAAATGAAAAACGTTTTTGTACAGATTGAACGTTATTGTCAGTGGTAATAGTGCGTCTGAGTGGGGTGCCCTGGTGTCCTACTTTTCTTGCTAATATGTAATTTTCGTCAGGATTGAGGGCTACACTGAGTGCCATAGATTACATTTTACTACTGTCTCATCCCCTCCTCTCTCCTTCTCCCTGTTGCTCCTCCATATCTCCCCTCATCTGCTCCCGACTCTGTTTTAAAGTAATTATTCTTCATTAATCTACAGTAGCTCCCCACCACACTATTAATCCAAAGGTCTTGATGGCCGACAAAATGAGCTCTCCTATTAACTCAACATCATTATTCTCCTCATATAAGGTGCCGGAGCTGCTGACTTTTCACAGCAACCCCCTCCCAACCTCCATATTAGCCTTATTAGCAGCACAATATCTTTCCATTGCCCCTTGACTTCTCCTTCCTTTCTGATTTCATTTCTCAGTTGCCCTTTTCTACGTTTCGCACATGACTACCCACAGCATCCTTCGACTTATAGATGCTGCCTCTCGGCAAGGTTTCTAAAAAATGCACCATCTGCTTGAATCAGAAATGATCGTACTAAATTGGTTAAAGGTCAAATAAATTTCAGAATTAGTTACTTTGGAAGTTCACTTACTTGTATACCCACAGGGAGAAACAACAAGACATTTTTAAGTGATATTATGATGGAGATACAAAGGGGGGAGTTGGAGGTGGATGGACGGGTCAACAAATACTCAGTGGTAACATTCAAATCTGTTTGGCTCCAATTTTAAGCTGAAAACAACACTTCTTTTATCCATTTTTATAACTTGAGTGCAGTTATTACAGTAAGCATGACGACAAAGAGCCTTTTTCTGAAGTGAGACTCTGCTCTTTCTCTTAACCGGATAAACTGAAAAATATCTAGACCGAATCGCACGGTAGTAACCAACTATCTACGTGTTGTCGGTCAGGTTGTTCATCTAGGGTCAGGGGTCGGCAGATGTTTTCCTGGGGTCCACATGAGGAGACTGTACCTCAGTTTTACCACTAAGATGAAATACAGAAAACATACTGTGCACTTATTGTTATTCTTAAGGATTTATTATATTGAAAATCCTCAAACAGCATCTTATGAAAAACGTTAAACTTCTAAATGACAGCTCAGGTTATTTTTTAGCTCAGCCACGTGTTTGTTGCACAGTTTGACCAAAGACATCCGTGATAAACTGCTGTAATGGTAAATGGTATTTCTGATTGTTTACTTTAATAAAAAGTTCATAAACAGCCAGTTACTGTGAGGCTGGTTTTTATAGTGTCAAACAACATGTTATCAATGGGAGGAATAGGTTTGTTGGTTTACAGCAGCCTACAGTTTGCAGACAAAAGAGAACAGATAGATAGATAGATAGATAGATAGATAGATGAAATGAAAGAACATGTCTTAGAGAGAGATACTCAGCAGTTCATGACTTAATAAACCCTCTACATTCAGCATCGACCTGGTGCCATTAAGCCTGTAACATCTGAGCCTCCCAAATTTCTGGACTTTTTATACTTATTTTGATTTCAAATTCAATTTTAACATCCAAAATCTAACATTTATGTGTAATTGCAGTGTTTTTGTTCACTAAAACTCAAAAATCTAATTGTGTTTTGCTGCTTTTCTTGCTTCATTGTCACTGTTATTACACTCTTACAACATGTAGTTTACAGTAAATCAGCTGTTTTGTCGGCTTCTGGGAGACGTGCTAGTGAAATTACCATAATGACACCATATTCACTGTAAAGGAACCATTGAAATTTTTTTGATTGCGCAAACCATGCCATAATTACGGTAATCCAGGCTGGGAATTAAAGGGTTAGTGCTAATTTGTAGCAGTTGACTCCAAGACGTTCTTCCAGTTCTTCAACAGTGATGCATGAACACAATGAAAATTCGCACAACCTGTCGTGAGTTGCCAACTGTAACAGGAGGAAGCACACTCAGACCCCTTTATTTTGTAGATTTTATTAACACTTTTTAGCTTCATGACTAAAATAGAGCAGTTCATCTTCGATCCCGGAGGCCAGACAAGGCCGTACAATGCCTAGGTCCGATCCAGCGAGAGCTCGATACCTAACATCATTTCACATTTTATACCAGCTGAAATTTATAACCACCAATATACTTTTAGCTGTTTAATAGAAATGACCCCCACACCCTTGGTCCTCAGCACCGGAGTGTAAAGAAGGAGCCTCCATTGTAACAGACTCTTGGTAGTGAGGGTTACCGAGGACAGAAAGACAGGGCGCAAGGGATAGTTAAGGTCCAGATGTTGAGCTGTATTTCTGGGCAGAAGGCCCACCCCGAGCCCCGACCTCTCATTACACTCGTGCTAATGAAGGACTATAAATATGTAATAGGGAGAAGGCTGTGGAAGCATCTGTGTTGGATGGAGATGCTACTGGTTTATTCAAAGTAAGGCTATGTACAGTAATAGCATTGATGTGGTCTCCTTCTGATTTGCTTGACATGATGAATTATTCTATTTTTTATATTGTTCGGTAGCCCCATGTAGCCAAAATAGGTTATATAAAATAGGTGTTGTAAAACAGGGTTTTATATCATGATGTTCCTGCACCTCAGGGGGTACCTCTGTAGTTTTAAGGGTCACATGGAAGAATAACTCATTTGAAAGGATCAGACATTTGGATTTGATTAAAAAAAGAGGAATTATCTGCACTGAGTTGTGAAAATGTTGCAGCAAAGTCTGATCAGTTCGCTAAAAATAAAGGCTAAATGGTTAAAAATGAGCTATCTAAACGTATGAAACAGTCATAGATGAATGGTCATCATAACTAGCTAGTTTCATTGTAATACTAAATGGATGGGGAAGTGGTTTGATTGGCAATAATGAATTGAAATAATTAGCTAATATGATGGATAAATTAGGTATAAATGGGCCAATATTTAGCTAAATGTAGTGGCTAAAACTTGAGGTCCAATTACATTTGGAACATGGAGGCGTTGGTAGACATTTTGAAACCAGGAAGTTGATGTTTGAACGTGGGCAAGTTGGTTTGTAGGAGTGACCATATTTGGATATGAAGAGAGGAGGCAGGTGTGACACTGCCCAATGTGTGTGAGACTGCAGTTCAAGTCTGTCAATCAAACTAACCACTAAATCTTCCTCTTTTTGAAGCCAAATATCTACTTAATGAATGAAGATGAAATGAATTTCAGTTGGACCCGTTTCAGTCTTTCATCATTAAAAATGATGGTTTTTGTATTAGAGTTGGAGCTTTTTAAAGCCAGCATCTAGTGGCCACTGGTGGTATTGCACTTTTTTCACTTTTGCATTGGTGTAATTTTTTAAATCCGGTAGCTACATTTGTTTTTTATGCAGTGTATGCATAACACAGACAATGACTACAACGACTATTAGTGCAGCTGGTTCAGAAAGTATATCAATTAGAAATACAAATGTGCATTGTAGTGCTGATACATGTAGTGTCTCTGCAGCTGTTATACTCAAAAAGCATTTTAATTAATACAGTTGCATGTATAACTAATCACACGGGGAGCATATGTACATTATAGAATAAGGAATTTCAATTTGTTTAAGAAATTGCTGCCACCTCTCATATGTTGGAACTTCAACCGGACACTTAGATCTAAAGCAAGTTTTGAGCCTCTGTAAAAGTGGATTTAAATATTTTCATGGGCACAAACTGAATCCAGTGTCTGCCTGGAAGGTAAGAAATCAATATGCCGTCAAATGATATGGTGCTCGGGAAATGATCAAAAGCAGCTTGAAGCATAAATGATTTGTCAGAAATTCACAGAAACATCATTCGACCTTTTAAAGTCCTGCAGTAAGTTGATGCCAACGCTGTTTATCAAGCTGTTTATCATCCCCCTCCAAACTCATTAGTGCTGAATCTTACTGTGCAGTGAGGTTTTTCGCGCTCTGCACCCAGAAGGATGCAGCCTCCGAGCGGACCTCTCCACAGCGGGCCCATCGGGTCCTCGCTCCATCCACAAGTGGGTTTTTGAGATAAGCGTGGAGCTCTGGCTGCTAACACAGCCATCAGGGCGAGATCTGTTCACGTCCTCCAAGTGATCTCGGGTTAAACGCCGCGCACAGGCCGGGGAGGAAGATGAAAACACTTGCCAGCTCACCGCAGAGAAATAGCTCGCCCCTGCTACGCCACTCTATTTTCTCCAGCTGTATCAGAGCACTCTGGGAGAGCTGATTGCTGAATGGCTTGGCAGGGCTTCGGCTGTGTGTGTGTTTCATTGTGTGTGAGTGTGTCAGCGGTGGATGTCCCACTGCGCAAAGGAGTAAATCCTCTCATCCTTAACCGGACTGACGTGCTAGCTCATCATTCTCTTTCATCAAGACCTCTCCTTCCACGCTCCCTCCTGTTGAACCCTCAACCCCTCGGCTAAATGCTGTAGCGTCTCCTTTCCTGTGTGCTTTGGATTGCTTTTGAAATCAAGCTGTCAAAACCCCTCACCCCAGAGAGCCCGAATGCAAATACAGTACATATTACATTTGCATTCTTTACCTGCCTCTCTTTACTCCTCGGTTAAATTCTGCGTTTTTAATCCGTCATGATCAGTTACTTGCATTATCTGGTTGCGCAGAATGTTTCCTGGATTGGTCTTTCCGTTATATATTCTTGAATTTGAGATATTAGTGATCCACCTCCCTTCAGATTGGAGCTATTTTTCAGAACCTGCCACGAACAATCACCTTCACTCTGCTCGGTGGGTGTGCCCGAGCTCGGACTGGAGAAACAATCCAGCAGCCGGTCATCAATCTGGAAAGCACACAGCTCTCCGCACCTGCTCTTAAAGCTGCCAGATTTGAGGATTGGTCAGTACTTCATCGCCAGCCCGAGGCTGTTTTTGCATCGTTGTGGCAATGACAGCTTGTCCAGCCGTTTCTGATTTGTCACCGGGCTCCGGCCACGGACCGCAGAGTGGTAATATGGTGAACAGAGAGCTTATATAATACCTTCAGGGCAGTTTGAAAGAATAAGCAGACTTTCCCTGGGTTTTTTTTTTTTTTGCAGATTTAAATCTCCTTCTGTCGACGCACAGGTTTTTCATGGAGCTGCAGTTGTTTGAATATGCAGCGTCTGGTGAAATAGAACCAAGAAAAGTTAGAAAATCTAATAAACAATCAACATATTGTGCGCTCAGCAGGCTTTTTTAGTGCTCCTATTTCCCAAATTATTACCATAATGACTTCTGCAATTGATATTCTGTGACTCAGACAAAAGTTTCCCAAATAACTTAATCTTTTTTTTTTGTCTTTTTGTTTGCTTGTTTTCAGGTCGACTGACTATGGAACAACTTACACCAAACTCAACCTGATGCCGGGGACGACTATTGTGGTGACAAGTTTCTACATCTGCCCAACCAACAAGAAAAAGGTAGGAGGAGGAACTGATTTCTTTTTGATTGTTGCCGTCGAGCTTGTTGACATGTACTGCAGATTGGCTTCCTGTTGTGTGTTGTTGAAAGTCTGATGTCTGAAATACGAAGGAATTACCAGATATCTAGTTAAACATGCATGTATTGCATAAAGTGAAATTTTTAAAGGGTCCAATCACCCACATACACAACAGTGGCAGATTAAATATGCAAGTTTTTTCTCCGCTAAATGGTGAATAATAGTTATGAAGGTAAAACAGGGCTTGTCAAAGACATGATGGGAAAAGCAGCAGAAGCTGAGATATCCTAACTTGTAGCCGCTAGTATGCCCCGAGGACATCAATCCCTCAGTTCCCATAATGCATCTGGAAAGAGTCTTTTATTAGGCTCCCGCTCACATCTTGCAAAACTCCATGTCCCCAGTATGTAACAGAGGGTTTTTATTATAAGTTTGTCGCCTCTGAAGCTGAATTCAATATGAAATCAGTCGACATTAAGAAACTTCCTTATACCACTGCATTCACACTACTCAAATAGACTATAAAATGGAGGTAGATACAGTTATGTTGCCCACACCTTTTTGAAGGTTATAGTTTGGCCGTCTTGGAATCAGAGATAACCATATCTGGACAAAGGGGAGAAGGTGCTAGATCTGGCTGCAGCTAGCCTCTTGTGATAGCATCCACCCGTCACTGTGACCACACCCTTAGTTATGCATAATTGTAAGCCTTAAAACAATTACATATTAAAACCAGTGAGTTCCATGATCCTGCCTGCTCACTCCTCCCTTCATATCCAAATATGGTCACTTCTGGCTCCAAAACACCAACATGCTGATGCTGAAATACCAAATTCTTGGCTTCAAGAGTCCGTGAATCAATGGGTGACATCATGTTAGCTTCATACGTGCTATATACAGTCGATGAGACTGACTCACATTTGGAGTCAGCCCCAAGTTATTCAAAGAACTAAAGTTTTTCACAGTTTTGAATTGGCTTCGATTTTTTTTTTCAACCCCGGAGGGTCGGATATGAGTACTCGTCACAAACAACATGTCAAAAATTGGTGCAGTTCCCATGAAACAAAGATTACCGACTGATTGTAATTACGGTTATGGTTCTATTTTATTTGATGAATACATGCATCACACCAATATACCACCCGGACCTCCACACACCCTGAGTCTCAGCGTTGTTACAGATAGGACACGCTGCTTCCCATTTGGCACCAAACTTTGGCACTCGGTGTAAAATTGCACGCTGCAGATTCATCCAGAATGAATGAATAACATGGAATACTGGGTAGAACAAGAAACTGTGACAGGAATTCACGCAGGATATCCACCTACACCCCGTGGCTCCAACCCAGGGACACTGACAGTCAATGAGCTGCAAGCAACCAACAAAATACACCAATTTTCCTTGGAATTATCTCAAAACAAAAACAATCAGACATAATTTGAAAGCTGAAACAATCACGTACAGTGATAGCAAATAATGTTTATGTAAATATTTACCATCACTGCTTTAATTAGATGGAAGATGCACTGCCTGGAAAGAGAAAAAGTCACCAACTAAATATAACAAATAGGTCTAAGATGCTCTGTTTGGACAATGACTGAAGTGATTAATCTGTTTCAGTTGGCAACAATTAATTTAATGAAGCAGCTTCTTCGTGTGGTCATGGAAAACATGTCAGTCGGTTTCAGAAGGGGCATATCATTCAGCATCATACCATGTGTCCAACACATTATTAAAATCTGAAAGGATGGTGGTGATAGTGGTCATTTAAATGTTTGGTAAAATGTAATCGAAACAAACCAACACTAGAACTCACAGCCGTGTTAAACCCCTTTACCCCGAATATTTAGCTGGTGACAGAAAGTGACGTGTCAATCACATTGCCGTACTTCCTTAGCCATTTGCGCTAGTGTTATGATTACAGCTGATTCTGAAAGCCAACAAGTGGAGCTTCCATACACTACCGTAATGTACATAATATGCTTGGAATGCATGGCACGGCATTACTCCTTTCCCTTGCATTACTGCCGTAATGTGTGTAATATATTCGAAACACTCCATTTGTCAGCTTTCAGAGTCAGCTGGAATCACATCGCTAGCGCAAATGGCCAAGGAATTATGGTAAATTGGTTTATTGTCGTCTCTCTGTATTGCCAATGGGACTAAACAGCTGTGCTTTAACACAACCACAGATAAGTGAGACTGATTGGACAAAAGGCTTTGGTTTGCTAGGAAGCATAAAGGTTGGACTCTGGAGCAATGGGAAAAGGTGTGATGTGGCCTGATGAGTCCAGATTGACCCTGTTGTGCCACTATCCCAGGGTAGTGTTATGGTCTGGGGTTGCTTCAGTTGGTCAGGTCCAGGTTCAGAAACGGCGAACACCAGGTTTTTCCATCAATTGACTTTTTCTACCCTAATTACAGCGACATATTCCAACATGACACTGCCAAGATTCATCAGGCTCAGGTTGTGAAATACTGGCTCAGGTAGTCGGAGACGTCATTTCCACACATGGATTGACCACCACAGACTCCAGCACTGGACCCCACTGAGGATCTCTGGGATGTGCTGGAGAAGAGTTTTCGTAATGGGCCAACTCTGAATGCCTGCTGGAATCAAACCTAAAGGAGGTCCAAGGAAATATTAGATGTTGTGACTTTTGTTTTTAGGCCAGGGAGTTAAACGTACTATTTTGCAACAATACTTCAATGGTGGTGTACCTCCATGTTGATATTTTTTGCACTGTGTTCACATTACAGCTCTTTAATCCACAGCTTCTCCAGTGAATTAAAAAAAAAGGCAGGGTGTAGATAAGCTGAAGTGAGAGCCAAGAGGTACAGTAGGTGACTTAAGCTGTGATACGATTGGACTGCCAACTGTGGCGGCCTGTCTAATTGGCGGGCGTTATCTCCAGGGTCCAGGGTTTTTCGTAATCGATGGAGAGATTCAAGGTGATTAGATGTAGTCACTTTTCTCACTTTTCTGCTTCAGTCCACCCAACTCAACTGTCTGCTATCTCATCTCCTTCACTCACACACACACACAGACGGTGAATAGTCGAAGGCCAGACAGCATGAGCGCATTTAATTGCATGGGAATGGAGTCATCTTAATTTCCCTCAGGGACGGAAAGAGAGACGCTGGGAAAGAGAGTGAGTGGCGGTGAGAGTGCGTGTTGTGACAGTAGGATGTCTGGTAATGTGTGCAGGGGATCAAGCTGCTGCTTAAACACACCTCCAGGCTCCGCAGGAGGGGGAAGGATTGGAGGTTCAGGTTCAGTGCTGCTTGCTGGAATTAGCATCTGCAAGAAGGTACTTTCTGTCTGTGGCTTTATTTGTACCTCATCAATCGCTTTGATCACTCTAACTAAACATCATTATGCAGTCTTTACGTCTTTCTTTTCAACGTCCAAATTATGAGCGTGTGGAAGGTACAAAAACCTGAGCGCACTTTGATCAATACTGCTAATCACATCAGAAAACAGCAGACAAGCAGGGCCATAAGCTCTGCGCGGGGATTACACTCGGTGTGAAGGGATCACATGGAAGAAAGGTGCGAGGGGCCTTGGTTAATCAATAGGACTTGGAGAGAGGGCTGAGTCCTCAGGCGGAGACAATGTCATCCCGCCTCTGTCTTTCTTCTCTCGCTCTCTCGTCGCCGTTTCATTGAGAGCTCCATTAAAGAGACGCTCAAGACCCCTTTGCAAGAGAGGGCTCCCAAGGACCCTTGACACTTTTCAACACCAATAGAGTCGTAAATAAACTTTAAGACCAGTGGCTCAGCGCAGTCTCCCTCAGCAATTTTCTGTAACAGTCGTCTCCGGAGAGCTGTCAGCCTGGCAAGTGTTTGCACAAGTCCACTTCCTTGTTGTCGAGTGTTTAGTGCGCGATCTGAACGAAGGTTCAAGTATATGCTAATAGTCATTTTAAAACCCAAAAGCCTCCCTTTCTAGTGGTACTTATCTTGCTGGATCTTTGCCAGCCATCATGGAGATGAAGAGGTAGTGGTTGTTTTTCTTCTTTTCCTCTTCTCGGGGTAATTTTCACAATGGCTGCTAATTTTGCTGAGGTAGAGGTGTTTGGTACACCAACAAAATCTTCTGATATTGGTACCTTTTATCTCAGTGTTGACAGTGATGTATACCAGTAATTTCCAATGAGACGTATGTGCACCTCAAGGGTCCTACAAAAGTATGATTAAAGATTTCAGCCCGTTAAAAGAAATAGAAAATGTTTCCACCAGATCTGGCTGGGTTGCCACTTTAGCAATTTGGCAAAGTCCACTGAGTGGTTTTGCTCTTCCAAGTTGTCATGGAAACTTGACCAAATATATATTAAAAAAATATTAATCATGACAGTTCAAGAATTATTCTGTGTAGTAGGACCAAACATGTTGTAATTTACATTTGTATAATTAAACATGCTAAATATCCATTAATAAAATCAGTTCTATTTCTTAAGTCCAAGTGTTGCTGTGTACTGAAGTCGTTCAGAGAAGCAAATGTACAGAGATTTCAAGCAGCCTGATTGGCAGCTGTGGCTCAGGTGGTCGAGTGCGTCGCCCACAAATTAGTAAGTTTAGTGGTTCAATCGCTGGCTCCAGTCCATATGTCAAAATGTCCTTGAGCAACACACTAAGCTCCTTCTGATGTTAGCTAGGACCTTGCATGGCAGCTCTGTTTCTATTGGTGTGTGAATGGGTAGATTGTGATGCTTTGTAATGCTAAGCTAAACAGACTCAATGTCGTGTCATGACTCATTTACCATTATTGTGACACAATGAAATTATTATTTAAACCTGGAGTGTGAGACATTTTTCACATAGCCCCGATTAAATGCATTGCAATAAGTGGTTTGTAAGAGTTGAAGATGGCAGCAACCATTGCCCTGGAGATGGAGTAGGCTACAGCCACCAAGAGTATGATGGAGAAACCAAAGGTGCGTCCAAGAAAAGCTTTGGATTTTTTTAGTATTCAGAGGAAGCTGTGTTGATCTTATCCCTGGACTGTTGCTACGGGGAAATACATCATAAGCACATGTCAACAGTGTTTATGTAATTACTCTCACTGCCACAGGAGGGAGACATTAAATCCATGTTGTAGATTTGGAAGACCCAGTAAAAGCGAAATGTTTGTGGTTGAAGGAGTTTCATATTGTTCACAGAAACCTCATATATCAGTTTACTGGGGTTTATTTACTGGGTTAATATCTCATGACTCAGAGAAAGTTTAGTACTTGAAACACTACCAATCCTGTTTGTAGGATACTGATTTATGTTAACATGAAACCATGCTTTTTTCTGTGTTTGTATAGTCTCTGTTCCCCACGTCTTTTATCTGGATTCTGGCATCTGTAATAAATGTTGATCTGATTATTCTGAGGAACACATTAGAAGCAGGCGGACGTTTAATAAAAAAAACCTAACCCCAGCTTATCTGAGGTCTCTGAGGTCTATGGGGCACATCAGACAACAAAAGCCAGATTGCCTCTGAGGCAGAATATGTTCAAACCTTTTTTAAAAAAGGTTGAAAAAAAGACCCTCAAGAAGAATCATGATGCAATAAGTCTGTCAAAGTGCTGAAGGTTGGGAGTTGTGTATTGAACTCAGCAAAGCAGTGGAAACCAGTTAGAGACTGTGCAGCTTGCAACCATGACAAACGATCCAACTGTGTCTCTTGCATTAGATAAAATGAATAATGAGCATTGTCGCCAACTAGAAATCTTTCAGTTTAGTTGTACAAAATGATTCAATCCTGCCAAGAGATTTGTGGTTTTATCCCTTGTTGTCAACAGGTATAAAAATAGATGGATGCTTTCTGCAGTGATCATTGTGCTGAAAAAGACAGCTTCCTGCCTTTTGTCTCTGTGTTGCAAAGCAGCAGGGAGCATCTTGCAAATGATGAGAACAAACCAAGAAGAGAAATATGTTTGTGTCGAATCACCTCAGGTGTCCAAGGGGTCAGAACAAATTAAGACAATCCAGTGGACTCCAGCGTCTTTCAACGTCGCATTCGAGGTCCATTAACGGCTTAGCTAAATCTGATCCCTGCTGAGATGCTGCGCCTCCTGATGATTGCGGCGGGTTTTTAAAGACTTTTGCAGCCGCGTCTAAACGTGGCGTCACAGCGACACAATTCATCCGTGGATTATAAAACTGCCTAACATCACCACCTCAGCAAGAAGCAGGGCATAACCACAAGGAATCCCATCAGACTCAGAGGGCATCAAAGACAAACCACCTTCTGCTTTCAACCATTAGTCAGCATGGCATCTCCAAAGGGAGTCGAGCTGATTTATTCCTGCATGAAGTCCAACCTCAAGATCGTATCTTGATGAACAGCAAAGTGTATTCTGCTTCAGAGTGGCCCGCTTTGATTAAAAAGGGCTTTAAAGAGTGGTTAAGAAACTTACATATCTGGACTGGTCATTCTTGCTTAGCTCTTTGAGTGCGACACAAGTAACTTACAACATATTTAAGTCTAGAATAAAATCGTGTCTACAGGTCCAAGGTGATACAGGAACATTAATATAAAATGTCGCTCTTCACATGATGTAGCTCCACGTTGCAGTAAGCCACAAAGAGATGACGATTTTACGCTACCCTTTTCTGTTGTAGCAAACCATCCATGTGTAGGCAGTTTTTCCCTCACTGAGAAGTATGAGCGGACAAAGAGCAAGGAGTGAACAAGAAACCAGCAAAGTTCCAGTGGGATTAACTCCCCAGCCAGGAGGGTCTGTGAATTTAAAAAGTAAAATATCTCAATGTTTAATAAGTGAGTACAGTAGTGAGAGAACAGAAAACCAGTGCTGCAGGCAGAGATACATCAACGACAGACGATAGAATCTGTCTGGAGGAGTTTCGACATGTCTTTATACATAGAGTGGAGGGGTCAAAATAGAGATAAGGACTTAACGAAATGGCTTAAGGTGTCTACTTTTGCCTTAAAAGCCTCTTTTAGTGCCCTTATGCAAATGCTGCAAATCTTTATCAGTCTTTGAAGTTTTGGGAAAATAGCTAAGTTACAAGATCAGCAAGGAGAGGGTTTAGAGGAAGATGCAGAATAATCAGTAAAGACTGTTCTGTTGAAATGTCTCCCATACTTTCACAGTCCATCTCAGGGGAAAGACAAAAACTACACAGTATAGGTATGTGGGCCAAAGACTCCTCACTGGCTGTATCAGTGAATCCAAACAGGGGTACTTGTACTCCAGGGGGTACTTCTGCAGTAGCCTGGGGGTACGGGGAAAGATTAGCTCGACTCATGAAAAAACAAATTATCATTTTGAATTTAAAATAGATGGCTAAAAGTATGGCTAACAGTTGCAGTTATGAGCTGATAGTATGGATTATTACTCAATATAGCTTGTAGCAAATTTATGACTAAACTGTTAGATATAAGCTAAAGGTATGACTTAGTTTGATCGGTTAGCTAAAACTATGGATAATCAGTTGAATTACTTTCCTAAAGCTATTTTTTTAACACTTGGAAATTATTTTCTAAAAATATTAATTAACAAATTTAATTGTCGACTAAACACATGAATAAAACTGTAGAACCAACTAGCCAAAGTTATGGCAACAATAAGGAATAGTTAGCTACAAGTCTGGCTAACAGTTAAAATTCAAAAGTAATAACAAGCAAAATTTAGGAATTAACAGCTGGAAGTTGCTTAAGAGCATGGCTAGCTTTTGAAATAGTTGAAACTGAAACCTCTGAAATAACAAGCTGGAAGTATTGATCTCAAACCTAGAGTAGTTGGTTTCCCTGGACTTCCTTTTCATTGACTGAAAGTTCGTAATTCGACCTTGTTCAAAGAAACGCTTCTTGGTGTGCCTCCAAAGCACTGTGCATTATAGTTTAAACACCCTACAATCTATAGTTTAAATGTTTTGTTGTTGTTTATACAACTGTGGAAAGTTCATTTCTACAGCCAGAACTACTCCAGTACAGCCTTTGTTAATAAACTGCATTCTGAACTAACTGAACAAACTTCTTGGACTGAGGCGAAAACAAATTGAGAGCAGTTTCGAAAATGCCTTTCGTCACCTACTGAGATGTAGGGAAAAAAAAAAAAGCCAGAAAAGAACAAAGCCTGAACGAGAACAAAGTGAGACGAGAAGGAGACAGTGAGATGAGTAAACACAGACATAAGTAAAAAGGTTTCAGAAAGACGAACAATGCGGGAAAAAAGTAATAGAGTGAATGATACTGCAGATTTACTGTCAGCACTTCACTGATTGGCAATTCAAAGAGCTTCAAAGTGAAAGGCCTGATATTTAGATATGGACACATTATGCTCAGATAATATTCCTGTGATGAAGAACAATTTTTGTAAATTCGCATAGACTATCCCATTCTTTGCTGTGACTGACAGCGAAATAGTCGTCTGCTTGTCTCTCCACAATCTCTCTCTGGCTGTCAACTGTGTGCCCTTCTTTCCATAAGAAGAAAAAAAAAAACATATATTAACTGGATCATTTTCTCCGAAGCAAATGCACCTCCTTTGTCCAGTGTTATCAAAGAGAAGTGGGCCTAGAAAGTAATTATGAACCAAATGATGGTAAAAGCGGTTGAACGATAATAGAAGCCACTCTGCTAATGGAAAATGACCTGAAGTAGCAGGAGGAGGTAAATACACTGAGAGGAGAGTTTGTTATGTACTCTACCTGTGTTTGTGAGGATTTATTGTCGATTACAACTAGAAAAAAATTAACTTTTAACTTACCTCTATGCACACTTCAGATTTTAACTGCATTAGCTATTGGCTGATGTTGTTTAGATCAGTCGTGTGATCCACTTGATTGGACCATTGAAACACCATAGCTCACTGGCTACTACATAACCTACGTACTACGCCTCTAGATAACGTTGGTACTATGTACTAACGATAATGTTCCAACAATCTTCTGATTACTACTACTCTCTGACAATGTTTTCTGGTGGTAATGTGCACTGTGCATTGAATCACAGGTGGATTGGTTGGATACTATTGGTTGAAATTGCTCCTGCCAAACTTCAGCCGAGATGTTGTGTTGACCATTTTGAGTTAGTTAAAAAGCAGAAAGCCTCATGACCACATGTCTTCAACAGGTATTTATAGATTCACAAGGCACAGGTTTAGTGTTTTATTGTAAAAACAAACATAGCAAGGTAAAACCAATGTAAGCTAAAAATCACAATATGTACATATGGGTGATATTTTGAGATACATCGTATTGTTCTCTGAAAGCACAGTTAGATATCTATGTTGGTAGGTCTCCCTTTAGTTATTACTTAACTACATATGGTAAATGGAGTACCTTTATATAGCACTTTCTTAACCTAAGCTAGGTCCCATAGCACTTTACAAGGCAACCCATTCACACACATGAGCTGTGCTAGCCACCATTGGGAGCAACTTAGGGTTCAGCGTCTTGCCCAAGGACAGTTTGACATTTCCCCCAGCTCTTGAGGAGCTGGGGATCGAACCCACAAACTTACGTTTCATAGGCGACTCACTCTACCACCTGAGCCACAGCTGCCCTTATATATGAAATATGATTTTTTTTTTGTTTTTTTAACAATGATTCCCATTTTGGCAGGAAGGTACTCAATAGTTAAATATGACTTAACTATAAGTTCTTTGACAGACCCTGAATTGTTGCTCCCTTATTTCATCACTTCACACCACGCTCCCCAGTACCTGGATATATGTATTGGTTCGTGATCTACTGATGCATTCTGAGTACACCTTAAGTCCTGAGTCCTGAATCAATCCCAGCAACAGTTTTGAATCTGTTACACTATTGTTTGCAAGAGGCAAACTATATGAGGAGGTAAAGAAATGCTGACCGAAATGACTGAAGTATACAATCCTATCCCTGGGTAATCTTGGGTTACAATCACTGCCAGTGTTTGACTCCACAATCAAGGTTTTCCAAGCTGAATTTCAAAACATCCACTTTTTACAGTACTTATGCATATTGCATAGTGTATTTGAGGTAAAATTTCAATGAAGCTGAATCGTGACCAAGGCAAACAATGGCAGTGTGTGTTGGACAATTCATTTAGTCTGAGCCTGAGCCATCACTTGCCATTTTTCCCCCACCAGGCTTTCAGAAAGTCCTTTTAAAGTCCTCTTTTTCCATTCATGCTTCTCTCTCCCCATTTCAGGGCCACTTCAGAGCTGCTGACGCTTAAGATATGACAGTCATGATGTGTCTCCTTTTCTGTGTGATTAATCTTCAATAATTCATTAGGTTTACAGACATACTTTGATGGAGCACTTTGCTCTCAGCCTCGGGGGGTTTAAGCAAGTGTTTGTCCATCCTCCTCCTTTAGAGAAACTGGCTGTTTGAAAAGGCTTGGAAGTAGAAAGTTAAGCTAGTCTCTTGTGTAGTTGGCTCCCATACTAATGTCGCTGTCGAGCAAGAGTTGAGCTGGGGGGTTTTCCTTCTGCTTGAAGCAAAAATACAAGGCATGCAAACTGACCCTGTGACAGAGCTTGACACAGAAAAAGCACATGTTTCTGTGCAGAAAGCTACACTGGATAAACCACAGCAGATCCAGGTTGTTTTTTCTTCCTTCTTCCTTATTCTATCCCTGCAG
The DNA here is from genome assembly GCA_900323345.1 of Pseudochromis fuscus. Classification (NCBI taxonomy): domain Eukaryota; kingdom Metazoa; phylum Chordata; class Actinopteri; family Pseudochromidae; genus Pseudochromis; species Pseudochromis fuscus. Next base: position 17,604 of record OOFC01031826.1, on the reverse strand, counting down.
CAATGTCATGCGTACCACAGAGAAACAGCCTTTCCTTCATCCTCTGCCCAGACACTGATCTGAGACCTGCACATAGGCTGATAAGCAGACGGCGCAACTGTGAACTGAGGACAGTTGGAGGCAAGGTTAGCCCACGGAAGCTAGCGCTAATACTCGCTGGAGGGTTATCGACTTTGGATTCCACTACAGACGGTTCGAGTCCGCCCACGCCGTCATACGGAAGCTGCGTCCAATTTCTGAGTCTACATGCTTCATTTGAAACCTTGGTTGAAGGCAGGTGCTGGGGTCTAAAGGCTCAGTCAGTGAAGCGAGCAGCAGCTGATTGTGAACCAGAAAGAAAAGAGTATTGGATTCTACTCCACATGTAGAAATGCACCAATGCCATGGTTCATACGGTTGCTGTGGGCAAAGTAAAACTAGATATTAGATACAGTCATGGCCAAGTTTCATTATGTCATGACTTGGACTGTCAAAATTAATGCATTAATTAATGAATGATGGATTAATCCATCATCATAATTAATCTGATCAGTAATTTTAACACATTTCAGGGAGTTTGTCCTAGTGGAGTTGCCATCACACATGTACAAAAAGGCAGGTAATCCTGTGGTGACAGGCAGCAGAACCAACCAATAAAAATGGAAGATGCTAAACAGCATGTTGGTCCGCTACGTAGGAAATTTAAGCACAAAAAACCCAAGACAGAATAGTTGACTCACACGCTGCAGGAAGAAGTTTTCTTTTCACTGAAGCATTTTCAGTTTAAAATACCACATGAACGCAAAGCAGACATTAGTACATACTGCTAGCGCTTTGGCTAACGCATCACCCAGCTTGCGACAAACCACCCTTATGCAAAATGAAATGCGGTTAATATAGATTAAAAGGTAACAATATTTAATCGTGATTAATCGAAATGAATCCACAGTAGCCCTGTGATTAATCTGATTAAAAATTTTCTTCGTTTGACAGCACTAGTCATGACACATCAGATGCTGTGTTCCTGGCTTATCGATACCTCCTGTATCAGCAGTCTGTGTGTGTCTGAGGGTAAAACAGAACACAGAGATTGCAGAGAGTGTCTTGACTTACCTATCAAGAGGCATTACGCAGAAGTAAGTAGAAGAAAAGTCATAGTAATACACCTTAAGGTCAAGTGAAAAATCACACTTCACTGCGACCTTATTTCTGAAATGTGTTTAACATTCAAGACCCAGCAGGTTAATCCAGCTCTGCTGCTGTCTCTGCACTGACAAGTTAAGCATTGACCTTGATCATGTCCTCTTTCCATTGTCATTCACTGTTCTGTCGCCCACCTCGTCCACGCGCTACAGGTCCCTGCAGATCACGATAAATCATATTGCCACAGTCCATTCAGATTAGAGCATAACATTAGGCGTGATCATCTTTAACCTAGCATTGATTGCAGCTATTGACCCGTTCGCTCTGTCCAGCTGGGCTCTTGTGTTTGTCCTGCTGTGCCGTGGCAAAGGCCCAAGGGGATCAGCGTCACTGCCCCCAGGCCTTCACATCGTGGGGGCCTAAATGGATTGACCTGACCTCGATCCACCAATTTGGATCAATAGGCAGCGAGCCAGATCCATTGACTCCTGCTTGCTATCTGCCGCCTCACCCCAGAGGGAGGCCCGGGACTCTGAACTAACCGCCGTGCAGCTTTTGCAGGCATGTAAACGCCGCCCTGTGCTTGTCTCTGAATTTTAAAGCTGTATGTGTTTGCTGCACTCTAGAGTTTAATGGGGCTTGGTTAATATTTCAATGCAGCTGAAGTAGACCGAGGAGAATATAAGAGCAGGGGAGGCATCAGAGGAGAACAGCAAACAAAGCAGTGGGAGGAGGGTATGAAATCAGCCGTTTTCTGCTTTTTATTTGTCACCCAATGCGTCATGAAATGTATGAATTCATTTGTCATTAAAGATCTTTTGAATCAGCATTTGTATTCCATGCAGAAGCAGCCACCGCCTCAGAGAAGACATATCAGCTTTGACGTTGCGTCTTAACTGGCCTAGTTGTTTGAACGTGGTGTCTAAAAATAAATATGACTGCCGCTAATCCCTTTATAATGTCCCTTCCTGATTAAAGCGAGCCAAGTTTAGTTCCTCAGAATTCAATTTTTGACGTCTCCCGGTAGGTTCAGACAATTGTCACGCAGGCTAAAAAACACCAGCTTATATCTGATTTTATGAGCCTGTTTATAGATCTACCAGCTGTGTTAGCTTGGTGAGATGTAACGATGTACACAAAATTACACGCATTACACAAATTTTACAGAAAAACTTTCTCTGTATCCTACCTTGGATCTGTCCACTTTTTGCATGTATTCATGCTTCTCCGCAGCTGAATCATTAATCCACCCTGTCTGAAACTATCCCTCCATCCATCCATCCATCAGGTATCTATTATCAAAGGGTAGTGTCTTTCTTTTCCCACTTCTGCCAATTTAATTGTCTCTTTTTTTTTCATCACCTTGTCATGAAATCATATTGCGCATTTATTCTCTGTTGTCCGGTAATTTCCCACTAACCTGCTTCCACTCAGATCCTTAGTATACAACCAGACAGTTTCTTCCACATTGTCTTTGTGTACATGCCAGAGCATTCATTCATTCATTCATTCAGAATATACAAAATGGACAAATCTAACACGACGTCACCCACTCTTTTTTGCGGACTTGCATTTTAAAAGCCGTATTTTGGTATTATCATGTTGTGTTTCTAGAACCAGAAGTGACCATATTTGGATATGAAGGGAGGAGTGTGTAGGCGGGCCTGACCCTTGAACCTGAGGACACTGCCCAATGTGTATGACACTTGTATGAATGAGCCTTCAAACCACCTGTAAATCATCAGAGAGATACAGACTTGTCAATGAAATGAACCATCTTCCTCTTTTTGAAGCCTATTGATTGATTGATTGATTGATTTTTGTATTGAAGTCAATTGGCAGCAGCATCTAGTGGTCATCGGTGGTGTTGCACTTTTTTGCACTTCCACATTGGAGTCATTTTTGAAACCCAGTTGCTGTCTCCATGTCTGTTTTTCCCTTGTCTTTACCTTTGCCTGTTTGTACCAGAACCTCACTTAATAGCCTGCTCCCTTTGTTTTTACTGTGTCACCTTGTAAGTCTGCTATCCACGGTGAACTACTGTAATCTTACTGTTGTTGGTATCTCTGAAATGTGACACATCTATCCTCCTCTAGCATCCATCAAAGTCTCTTCTCATATCTCCTTCAATGGTTCATGTGTTCTTCTTTGTTCATATAAGATTTTACCCCATGTGAGCTTCAGCTTGTATCCTTTCCTATTTCGGGAACCTTTAAAGGAACTTGTGAGCTTTTTCAGGAGCTCTGTTACCTCAGAGTAACATTTTGACCAAACAAAGGACAGAGTTTTATTCCCTTCGCTGTCATTCTTGCCTTAAACCAAGTGTCAAACTCAAGGACCATACCCTGCCTGGTGTAAAATTGTATCTATATCATTTTTTAATGGCCCAATGATATGAAGTGCAGATAACACATAAACTACAAATGCCATAATGCAGCACAACAGCTACCCTACTGAATGATTGGCTCCCTGCGATCATTCCCAAGTCAATCCAGGCAGATTAAAGCGTCTGTTGATGTATACAACGCCATTCGCGCTGAGTTCACACGGCCCTTTGGTGACTTTAAAGCACAGAAAAAGTCATTTCAAGCTGCTTCCTAACACATTTGCCGTCGACGTGGAAACTGCAGCTGTACAGACTGAGATGCAGCTGATAGAGCTGCAGCACATCAGTACTAAAGGCAAAGTATGACAGCGTGAGGCCAACACAATTCTCTTCCTGTGTGTGTTTAGTGGCACATATCTGTGTGAGAGGCTGTTCTCTGTGATGAAGATTAACAAAACATCACACCACTGATGAACACCTGCAGTACAACACAGACCAACAAACATAAACCAACCTGTTGTCAAGAAAAGACGCCGAGCATCCAGCTCTGATAAAATGGCAAAAAAGACATTTTCTTTCAAATTTTTATGAATATTTTCCTGTTTTTGCAGCATGTTCATAGCTTAAATTTATATAATTTTGACAGGAGATTTTTTACGGAGAGCACAATATTTTTAAGTTATTTTAAGTTTAAGTTGTTTGTTTTAATTTTGGAATAATATTGCATGCTGTCTGTTTTGATTCATATTTATGTTCAAAAAGTGTCAGTCTATCCAGTAAATGTTTTTCCTGTTTGGCCCGTGACCTAAAATGGGCTTTGAGTTTTGGCCCCTTGTGTGATTAACCTTCTGAAGCCTATGATCACGCTGGCGTGATCATATCACATGACTAGTTTACGATGCCGCAGCAGGAAGACGCAGCCTCACCGGGTCTCTGTTTCAACTTGGGTTGAAAATACAGATTTCAAACTATTTACCAGTTGTTGAATTGTGGTAATAGATCAGGTAAAACCAGACTTAGCCTATTATAAAAAATAAACATACTTTTTCCTGGTGTTTGATGTGCGTTTGGTGCAGGATGAAACAGTTAAAATGGATGATTCTGTGGAGAGTGGTAGTGAAACTGGAAGTGAAACTTATATTTGCATCTAAGTTATAGAAATGACTTGCATGCAATTTTAAGTTTAGTGTGTTCATACATTATATCAAAATAAATAAATAATTGTAAAATCACATAGGTGAGGTTGGGCTGAAACAAAACAAGGCAAGGTAAACAATAAATGGACCCCAGGCTCCAGGGGGCGATGTTTGCCACTCCTGTTTTAAACAATGATGCTACGTTACTTTGAGTCAGTGTTGAGTTATGTTGGGAGCGTGGGCATTTTCAATGAGTAGAGCTTACCTACAAAGTTCGTCTCACCCTTGATTTGTCTGATCATCAGGGTCCTTTGATGAAAAAAAATTTGGAAAAGGGACCTGATTTCCATCTGCAATTAACATGGTTTTATTCTCCATCTCACAAATGTTTAAAACATTTAGCTCATTTCTTAGCTGATGAATAACTAAAACAAACCAGAATGAAAAGAAGCCTCCTTAGTGTTTTTACCTGTTTTTCTTTGTTTCTTCTCCATCAGTCCTTTGTTCCCCTTTTCCTCACCTCTCACCTTCAGCTTTGTTTTCCCTCATCTGTCAACTGTCAGCCACTTTTTCATGCCATCTCTACCTTTTTCCACCTCTACATTATTAATATAATCATTCCCTTTTATTTATTTTTTTTCTGGCTACATCCCAGTTTCCACTTGCCCTCTCTTTCCATTTCATCTCCCATACACAGCAGTGACTTCTGTCCTCAACCGTCATAAATATTAAAAACCAAAATAGATGCTATTTATATTGGCATTGCCCTCCTCCTGTTTTCTTCTCTTTAACATTCTTCCTTTCTCTTTATCGCCCCCTCCTCCCTCCTCCTCTTCCTCGCTAACTGCAGATGACAGAGCATGAGCCAGACGTTAGAGACTGATTGACCGTGAGCGATGAGTGTGTGTGTGTGTGAAGAATGACGAGAAAGAGGAGGTAGAGATTGATTTATGCTGGAGGCGGAGGAGGGGCAGATGTTATAACCCTGCGGATGCTCTGCTGCTGTGTGTGTGTGTGTGTGTGTAGCAGAAGCAGAAGACAGGGGGATTGGGTGATAAATAAGTAAACAATAAACGAGCAGCAGATAAATTGACTTGCATCGTCGACAAATAATGTGACTCTGCTGTGAAACTGTATCTCTGGGTCGAGGTGTGTGTTGCATCTCCCAGCCCTCGCTGAAGATTATCCTCTGCACTTCCACTTCATACAGAACATGCAGAATAAATCCATAAACTTCAAAGGAAATCGTAAGTGTTGAGGTAACGTGCAGAAATACAGCTGCAGCTAATTTTAATCCCTTGTCCCCCGGGCGTGTACATTATGACATTAGTCACATTTTTCATTGGATTTACATGTTTCAGAGCAGGACTGACATATGTTTTTTTAAAAAATACTTTTGTCGTTGATCCGCTGAACTGCGTTTTGACTTTGTATCTTAGGTTTTTATCTACGTTTTCTCCAGTTTTCTATTTTTGCCCCTGAATGTTACGCCTGTCATGTTGGATTCATTTTAACACGGCTTACACGACACGAAGACCCCGATGTTTTCTCACTGAAACTTTAAGATTTGGCAAATCAGATTTTATGCAAGAAAAGGCTTTAAGGGTAACAACAGGTGTTACATCACCACGCAGCTGAAACCCAGCAACTCTGTTACCAGGAAGAACCGTCATATGTCTACGTCAGATCAGAGGGTTTCCATTGGTGTCGACAGGGTTGTGGAGGTTTGGGGTATTTGGGTGTTGGGGATTGGCATTCTGCCCCAAGAAGTACAGGACAAACAATGAAGTTATAAGTATGCCCTGGACTGTAGTATAGGCTGGCTCGAGAAAAAAATCCTAAATTTGGCACTTTGATGCCGTCTTCACGTCTTGTTTGAGCAAGACACTGAACCAACCACCGCTCCCGATGTTAGCACCGTGGACTTTGTTTCCATTGATGTGTATGAATGGGTAAATTGTGTGGCAACAAAACTTTCTAGCAGCACTTTCTAGACCTAAGCCGAAGGCGCTATATATGTACAGTTCAAGTCCAAGTGCAAAAATGAGCTCGGCAAACAATCCAAACAGTAAAACTAGTAGATACATGGTTGAAATAGCTCAAACTTGTGAGATCATTTGCTTAAATTAGTTGACTAAATTATTAACTAAAAGTAATTGATAGCTAAAAAATCATTTGGTAGCTAGGGTAGCTACAAGGGTAGCTAAAGTAATGGGTTAAATGGTTTAAAAGTTAGCTGAAAAGTATTAGAGAAAGTATTACACAGTTAGATTCATGAATAATGTCTAAAAGCAGTAAACATCCAGCTGAAACTAAGGATTAAATTTGCTAAAAGTACTTTATATATGGATAAGCAACAGTTTAAACAATTAAGATCGGAAATATTGGATAAATGGCTAATTGTAGATTACTAAACTATATGTAACGAAGAATTAGATAAGGATGATTAGAAGTATTTCTCGGCTATAGAAGACTGATTAAAATAGTTAATTATAGAGGATACATGGCCATAACAACAAGGTGCTGATTCTCAATAGTGACATAAATGCAAAACAAATTAAGGTTTTAAAGAAAAAAACCCTTAATTCTAAGATCTAAGAGACAATCCTAAAGTTCGACACCTCCATCCATCAGCTCAGCCCTCACACTTCAACCTTGCTTTCTGCCTCACTCGATGAATCCGTCCTCGCAAGATAAGCGGCAGCATCAGTCATTTCATCAAATGCTCCCGAGCGACATCTGTTTACGTTGAAGTGACAAAGCCCTTGAGCGGACGGAGAAATTATGACATGTTGAAGGTGGGTGAGTACAGAGGGGACAATAACGGCATATGACTAAGGTCTCTGGCTGGAATCAAATTTGTCTTTACCGAACCAAACCTTATCCTCAGCTCACAGGGTAATTTGACCATGAATTACAGCATCTACTACTGAAATGACAATGGTCACATTTTTAAAACTTGAAAGAGCTCAGAGAACACAAACCTCCACCTCCACAAACCTTATCTCAGACTGTAGACATCATCATCATGTATGTGTTTGTGTGTGTGTGTGTCAACAGAATCCATTAAGATGGATACATAGAGCTGAAACATTTCACCGTTCACGTTGTATCTACCACTTCCTTCTTCTTCCTGTCTGGCTCATAGATGCAGCAGTGGTAATTTACTGCCCCCTACTGGTTCTCTGGCACGATTGTCTTTGTCAAAACATTCACCCATTATAAGAGATAACACAATGCCATCCTCTCATCTTGCTGAAAATGCAATCATTTGATCTCAGTATCATATCGTATCGTATCGTACCGTATTGTCGTCTTCTGCTTTATCTGGGTCAGGGCAGTAGCCTCAGCAGAGAGGCCCAGACAGCCCTCTCCCAGCCACTTCCACCAGCTCTTCTGGGAGAATCCTGAGGTGTTCCAAGGCCAGCCGAGAGATATAATCCCTCCAGCATGTCCAGGGTCTGCCCCAAGGTCTCCTCCCGGTTAGAAACACCTCCCAAAGAAGGGGTTTCGGGGGCATCCTCACCTGATGCCCGAACAACCTCAGTTGGCTCCTCTCAACATAGAGGAGCAGCGGCTCTACCCTGAGTCTCTCCTGACTGATCGAGCTCCTCGCGTTATCTCTAAGGTTGAGCCCAGTCACCCTGTGGAGTGAACTCATTTTGGCCTCTTGTATCATGACCATAGGTGAGGGTTAGAACGTAGATTGACCGGTAAATGGAGAGCTTCACCTTCCTGCTTAGCTATCATCTGCAACACTGCCAAACACACACAGCCCCAATCCACCTGTTGATGATTTCAGTAGTTTTCTTGTACTATTGCTAACAGATGAACACATATATTGTTATTGTGAGCCTACAGTATTGCTTTTTGGTCCTGTTAGAGTTCAAATTTGTATATTAATATAGTATATTTTTGATCTAATTTTGCATTAGGCAGCAAAATGACGGCATAATTCTTCTTGTTTACTGTCTAATAAGCAAATACTACTTCTAGTTTTGATTTAATCTGATATAAAGTACAGTCACATCCCATGAGTGAACTCTAAAATAAAATGTGAATAAACATGAGGTTTTTGACATCAGGCAATAACCAGAAGTGTAAAAGGATAATTAGTCAGTAAAGAACATAACGGGTTGAAGTGTTTAGTCACGTTTGATGCTACTTCACTTGAAAAATGTTTTTTGGCTCATTAATATGAAATTCTGAGCTATGACTTTTTGAATCAGTTCATCACATGGTGTTGAAATTTTTAAGAAATTACACAATTATTCCCAACGTCATTATGTTGATTGTGACACAAAGTCATACACAGTATACACAGTAAACTCTACATTTCTTTGAGATGATCTAGTTGACATTGCTACAAATCAATTAACATTATCGCTATATAACAAATCATAAAACTGATGCGTGGATCACCTCTTTGAGGATATATTTCATCTGCTTACTGGTTTGAAAAACAATCTCCATCACATCAGTGGGATATAGTTCAAAGTCTTCCATGTAAATAATCCATGAGATTTTTTATTTTCGCAGTGAGCATAAAAACAAGCGACGGAAACTGCAGAATGCAATATTTCATCCAGCTAATCCTCAGACAAAGCGCTGTTTTTTCTTCATAAAGCTCAGCATTTTCTCTGTAGCAGAGTATTTTCCCAGGGAAGAAAGGGACGTTCATCTGTCTGCTTACACCAGCTTGTGTTTTCGTGCGTTCGCTGTAGGTTGAGTGATTTTATATCCTATTGGAGATGGAGAGCAGCAAAGAAGAGATAAATTCATATAACAAAGTTGTGAATTATCCTAACAAAGAAACACTACTGGGGAGTGTATTGTGAATAACACTGGTCCTGTTATAAACTCATGCACATTATCACTGCTGTTTATAATGCTGCGTCTCACACACACACACACACACACACACTCTCTCCACACTCAAGTCAATCCTCTCATTCAGAAGCTCTCTCCTCTGCACCCTTGTGCCATCTCCCACCTTCTCTATCTCAATTTTTCACTTACCTTCCCCCCAATCCCACGACATGAGAGGGGGAAGAAAAGAAACTCAGGGCGAAAGAGAAAGACGGTGAGAGAGAGGGAGACACAGAGGGGCCGAGAGATGCGATGAAAGCCAAGGTCTAAAACTGGAAAATTGATCTTTTTCTTCGGGACTCCTCTTCTTTTGACTGCAAGCGGCACTGAATATAAATTGATAAATTTGCCAGGCTGTACTTGCTATGACACCCAAGGCAAGTCAGGAATAAGATATGGCTCCCCGACGTCGATACAGAGCAGGCAGAGGAGATCTCACTGTCACCGTCGAACATGTGGGATTACATCTGGTTTCATATGGAACTTATATGAGCTGCTGGAGACCGATAATCCTCGGAAATGAGAGCTTGAAAGTTAATACGCCCACTTTGTGAAGAAATTTATCTATACCTCTGTAGTGGTTCATTTTGGCCTTTGTGGTAAAATTTTCACTTTCAAAATAAAGTTCTTCCAGGGATTATAAATTCTATATTACTTTGGTAAAGTGCTCCGACGCCAGTTAGCAACTTTCTTGCGTGATTAGCAGACTCATCTTAAAATTTCATTAGCAATTATAACATAAACTAATGATTCATAGGAATGTATGAATAAAACAGCTCGTACAACTAAGATATTCATCTTTTGTCCTGAAGCAGTATTTTCCCATCATGTACAATTTCATGGAAGCTGCCATCTTAAATATTTCAACCAATGAGAAAAACTGTGGATTTTCTGATGGGTAGAAACGCTCTGAAATTACATTTAAATATTAAAAATGACTACCACACAAAAATGCTCACAACTTTTTCATAAATGGTAAAGTATGCCTGATTTTTTTGTTATGAGCTCTCAATATTACAAACTGTCAACTTATGCATGTATTTTAAGATTTTAAGATTGTAACTGCTAGCTATAGATTTTAATAATCATTACAATAACTTTCTCCTGGAAATACAGTAAGAATATTAATAAAATACGAAATAACATAAATACAAAGTACTAATGTTTAATGGGATTCAGCATTGTTAGCAAGTTAGCGTCTTCTTGAATATTCAGTACAGATACTAATACAGTAAAACCAAGTGTCTAACTGTAGTGAGTACTAATATTAGCAAGCTAGCTTCCACTAGAAAATACAATAAAAACAAAAACACAGAGTAGTGTCTAACTGTAGTGAGTACTAATATTAGCAAGCTAGCTTCCACTAGAAAATGCAATAAAAAGAAAAACACAAAGTAGTATCTAAATGTAGTGAGTGCTAATATAATCAAGCTAGCTTCCACATGGAATACAGTAGAAATATTAACACAATATTTAAAACCCAGCACGCACCTAGTTGAAGTGATAATGTTTTGCTTAGCTTGTTGTGATAAGCTAGGTTCCCACTTAAAAAAAGAAGAAAAATAAAATTTTGTCCTACTACAAATATATGACGTAGTCTTCCTCAGTTGTCTGTTTTTCCTCAGCAGACATAATGGTTGTTATTGCTCATGCTACATTTTTCCTATTGCACAAAGTGGAAAGCTGGAATCACATGCTTTTATTTATGTAGTCTTCTTTCATCCTAGAAAAAAACCTTCCAAACACATGTTGGATCAAAGGCTCTGAGTCAAACTCGCCTCTCATCTTCACCAGTTGGTTTCCCAGTAGGTATCAAAGCGACATAAGATGAAAATGGTATGCTGACAGCACCAAACATGACCAGTCAATCAGTCACTACACAAGCTGTCAAGCAGTTTCCAGACAAACTGGTGTTGGCTGCTTGAAAACCTGGAAACTGTCAGACACATCTCATTTTATTTTGAAATAACATTTGAATGTATCTGCCTCGTGAAAGTAGAAAGTCTGTCATATCGGGTTCGCACAATAGGAGGCTTTATTGTCGCCAGTTCTGCACGATTGTACATCTATTGGAAAGGATTTCTCAGCTCATTTCCTCCTATCCATCCTGATCTGCATTTAAGAAAAAATAAAAATACATGCACCGCACACATGAACGGCTTAGTCTCCAGATATCGGAGCCTTGAAGATTGCCAATTTTCACACACAGCGATACTTCATATTCCCCTCAGCTTTGTCAATTTGTCCCTCTGTGGCTCCGGCTAAAATGCTCTCGTAGAATTGAGGAGGGCGCAGGGAATGACAAAGTGCATTATGGTTCGATTATAGCGTCGAATATAAAAGACCTGTGTTGTTTTTTTTGTTCTTGGTTCTTTCACTTAGCTGGGGCAAGTGGATGTGACTTCTGAATATGGGGGGAAAAAGATTTCTCTTACTGCAACAATATTTACAATCCATTTTGGTTCAATGTCTCTCTGAGTGTGTCTCAGAGAGACAGTGAACCCATGCAACTAAAACAGAAGGTATTGAACTGTTTTCTATTTTAAAAGAAAACTGCTTGATGAGGTTGGTCAATGCTAATTACAGAGGACCAAAAAAAGGAGTTGAAGGACACTAAAGTTACATGTAACCACACTAATTTTTTATGTCCTCTAACAAACCATGCTTAGATGCTACCTCAACAAGGGTTCAGCAAAGATGACTTTTTAAGGAAAATTAACTATTTTAACTCTCTAACACCGAGTGTATCATCTGCAGTACAGGGTGACTAGCATAAACCAACGTACCGTAATTCCTTGGCCACTTACGCAAGAGACTTGATTCCAGCTGATTCTGAAAGCCGCCAAGTGGAGCGTTTTGTATATATATTCCATACATTACGGCAGTAATGCAGGGGAATGGAGTCATACTGTGACGTGCAGTGTTTTGCACATATTGCCTACATTACGGTAGTGGAAACTCCACTTGTCAGAATCACGTCAGAATCACATCGTTAGCACAAAGGCTGGGGAATTATGGTGATTTGATTGACACATGTCACTTTCTGTCAGCAGCTAAATGTTTTGGGGAAAAGGGTTATTGTATCTAACGACATGGTCCCTCTCCTTTTACCAAAGTTTTACTGAATTTGTTTTTGCTTTTTGGATTGTTCGGAAACCTAACTGGCCAAACAGAGCAGACCTGGCAGGCGCTTAGAAGAGCAACTGGTACACTGGACAGCCAGGAACCATCCACTCCAGAGGCAGTTTGAGCCACTGCAGTCAGGCTATTGTTTCAAGGCAACAATTTGTAGAAATAAAAACCTCCGTGTCTCTTTTATTCCAAATGCTATTAGGTTGCAAACTGACACATTGCACTTGGAACCTGTTTTAGGTGTGTGATTTGTTGTTTTTGTTGTGTTGTTTGTATGTACCTCGCTGCCTTCTCCTATGGGACAAAACAGGAAACCTAACTTAACAAATAACAAAAAAAACAGTCAAATAAAATCAGTGTCTCTAATAAGGTGATATACAGGGAAAAACAGGGGTAAATGTATAAAACGTGGGATGCCTGCAAGTATTTCACAATAAAAGCCTGGTTAAGAAGTTGTCACAACCTGGCCCTTGAGCCATGACAAAATAACTCAAGATAAAGGAACTGTGGGACAATAAATTAAGATGCATAAAGTCAACAAAAGGAAGTACGTACGAAAAACCAAGCTGCTACAAACTCAGAGGTGATGTTTTCCTGGAGGAGAGAGAGAGCGTGATGGTTTGTTGACTGAATATATACAAGCTGGGATCACCAGGCCCAGATCACACTAATTATTAGCCGCTCCCTTTAGCCAGCAGCTTATATACACTGCTGACCCACCAGCAGGGGTCCTTACAAAATAAAGAGTTTCTCTGCACTGAAACGCTGGAAGGCTTTTAATTTGTTGCATTAACAAGTAAATACAGTTAAATATACATTTTGAGGCAGTCCTGATTCTGTTTGAAGCCTCTAACAAGCTTTGACATGAGATATGAATAATTATATTTATCACACAGAATACAAACACAATACAAGTCTACTTCAAATAGAGGCCTTTTAGCTTTTGCAGTTGAGATACGGGAAGGCCACAATCAGTAATTAAATAAAGACAAAAGCCACATTGCATCTGTAGATACTGCATGGAGACTGCAAATGTTTCTCCCTCAAGTTTCCATTGCATTAATATTTTTAGACTTTAAAAAAGCAGCATCTTTAATAAGTAGTTATTGTAGCATTCAGCTACTTGCTAATGGCGAGAGGTAAAACGAAAATTATTATTAAAGAGATGTGCAGCTGAATTTGAATTTCATAAAATGCTATTTTAAACCTGAACCAGACTGCTGCACTCTGTGAAGTTGAGCATTAAATACAGTGAAATACAAAAAAAAAGATGGCGAGGAAGTTGAGAAGTTGTTCACCAGTCGTGCATGTGGTTAACAAAATATTGGATCCTTCCCCTGAAGCTCACACATGCTTAACATCAAAACTCTTATCTTGGCTGCCTGAGACTACAACTGTGTGTGTGTGTGTGTGTGTGTGTGTGTTTGTGTGTGTGTGTGCACCAGACAGCGCTGTCTCCTCCCAAAGCCTGCAGCAGACAGCCCGAGCACCCTGATGACATCTGTATCTACAAACCCTGCTACATGTGGTGCTGTCTCTTCTGGCAAAATCCACATCTGCAACATTAGAACCATCTCAACTTATCCCCTCCTTTGATTTGGGCATTAAAAATAAAAAAGCAGCTGCAGGAAGTGCACCGACAACAGAGTTTGTGGTTTGGTGCCAGGGAAATGAAGTGATAATCAGAGGTCTGGTTTTCACTGTGTCCTTGTTAATGTAAAATATAGATTTCTCAGGTTTAGTTCCCACGCAGAAAGTTTGGATCAGATTAGTCATCAGTTCATGTTGATCACTTGGACTGTACCATATACCCACACAGAGAGAGGGTCTGCAGAGAGAGCTGCAGTGAGCTTCATTATGGATGAATGTATGGAGGGAAATTTGCATTAGTGCTGCAGGCAGGATCTTCACCCTATTCTACCTCTCCTCCATTTTTTATATGTCCTCACTCTCTCTCATTTTACTTCCAATTTACCAATTTCTACTCCTTTTTACTCGCGCTAACTTCTCCTTTTTTTCCTGCATGCTTGTGTGATTCGGTGTGTGTGTGTGTGTGTGTGTGTGTGTGTGTGTGTGAGCTCTCCACATGCTGCTCGTTAGCTCCCAGCTATGTGTGAGCCATGGAGGGATACCAGCGCTTATTATTTTATCACAGTGTGTGTGTTTGTGTGTGTGTGTGTGTGTGTGTCAGGGTGATGCCCTTGGAATATTCTGTCCATGAGGCGACACAGCATAACTAGATATAATTGGGACCACACATACACCTCACACACACTGCATGAATATCAACATAGAGACAGGTGAAAGCGTTGAGAGTATCTAACCACTGCATGGCGACGTATATCAGGTGTAAACAAGATGTGTAGGTGTTTGGAGCTATTTGATTGGACTAGCTAGCTAACATTACGAGAAAACCTACATGTGTACGTAGACTGTTTAGGAAAGTGGATGAAGCTAATGTGACGACGGTTGGCGGGGTCACAAGGTCACATTTTGAAGCCAGGATTTTGACATTTAGATGTTCATTTGATGACTTGGACTGAACTTTATTGTCATTCAATATTCAAGTGTACAGAATGAAATTTCGTTGTATGGCTCAAGCACATTGAGAACACATTTGAGGTGTTTGAGGTAGATTTAGGTAAGTACTTCAAATGGAGAATAGAAATAAATAGAATAAAACAAATATAATAATAATGATAATACCTAATGTGTAGCATGCTGCACACAGTCCAAACACACAATAAAATGGGATTTCCACCCTACAAACACAGGCCCCTATCTAAACAATCCACAAACACATAGGGGACCCATAACATGCATAGAGAGAGGATAAGGTGTGGGGGCTGCCATTAATCCAGCGCACCCTGGAGCAGTTGGGGGAGGGGGTGTGCGTGCCTTGCTCAAGGGCACCTCGGCAGTGCCTTGGAGGTGGACTGGCCCCTCTCCAGCCTCCAGTCCACACTTCATATCTTGTTGGCTGGGATTTGAACCGGCGACTCTCCAGTTCCCAACCCAAGTCCCAACCCAGTGAGCCATTGGCATGTTTTAGACACTGAAGTGCAAGGAGAACAGGGTGGTAATCTCAAGTGATGGCAGAGTAATGATAGTAATAAATAAAGCAGAGATAAATAATAAAGTGACAAGTAGCAGAGTGACAAATTGACAGTACAGTGCATTGTCCATTTCGCAGTCTGATGGTCTGGGGGGAAATGCTGTTGCAGAACCTGGTGGTCCTGCACCAAATGCTCCTGAACCTCTTCCCAGAGGGGAGCAGGGTGGACAGTGCATGGTGGGGGTGTGAGGCATCATGGATGATGTTTCTGGCTCAAGTCACACAGTGCTTCAGAGCTGTGTCCTGGACGGGGGGAAGAGAAGTCCCAATGATGTTCTCTGCTGTCCTCACCTCCCTCATCACAGTGGAGTGATGCATCACTGACCAGTGATGCAGCTGGTCAGGATGCTCTCTATGATGCTCTTGTAGAGTGTGATGAGGATCTCTCACCAGTGATGCAATGTTCACAGACCAGGTGATGGAGCCAGATGTGACCATATTTGGATATAAAAGGAGAAGTCAGGAGACAGGTCTGATCCTTGAATGATACTGTCCTATTTCATGACTGAAAATGAGTTTTTTTGGAGCTAGCATCTAGTGGCCGTAGATGATATTGCAGTTTTGCATTGGCTTAACTTTTGAAACCTGGTCGCTACGTTCAGTCTCTGGCAATAAGTAATAATACTGCTTCAATTCCAAGGATTAAAAAGACTTTTTCATTTCAGGTGGAGATGAATTTTAGTGATATCGATCTGTGTGTGTGTGTGTGTGTGTTACTGTGTGTGTGTTACTGTGTGTGTTACTCTGTGTTACTGTGTGTGTTACTGTCTATGTTACTGTGTGTTACTGTGCGTTACTGTGTGTTACAGTGGGTGTTACTCTGTGTTACTGTGTGTGTTACTGTGTGTGTTACTGTGTGTTACTGTGTG